>SNQJ01S0013591.1:129052-140019 GCA_010110895.2 Picea sitchensis
TCTTGGTTATAACATTACTAGTCAAAAAGATGAAATAAGCATACTTGGTCAATCAATCGACTACCATAAAAATAACATGCTTAAATTAAAATAACAACAAAACCATATTAAATTTTCATAGATTCCTATTCCACTTCTAATTAGGGGTGGTGTAAATATGAATAAGAACAATTAAATGAAGTGTAATACCCCAAGGTCGAGCCCCTGCTGAATTGTAATGATGTTTATAGGTTGGTGAGCCAAGTGTTTATAAGTTGGGAGGCTTATTTGTTTATTAGGTTGGAGAGCCTAGATATTGAATGACAGGCAACCTCAGTTTGTATATGTAAATAATCACATCATTAATATATTTACATCACTGCGTGTAGACCGACCACAAAGAAAGAGTTATGGGGGACTAAGCTCCACTGGGTAAGGGAAAGGGATGGGGTTGAGAGGATGGAAAAAAGGGCTAAGCTAGTGGGCTTATTGCCAAGGGAATACTATAATATATTTTCCTAAAAGACTAAGGTTTGGGGAAATAACCCTTATTATCCTAAGTTCCTTTGGGGAGAAGAACAAACTCCAAGTCGAGAAGAACGAACTCCAAGTGGAGAAGAATGAACTCCAAGTGGAGAGGAACGAGATCCAAAGAAAGCCATGTGTCAATCAAGGCGCATGTAGTTTATGGGGGTAAATCCATCATTGTGGGGGTTCGCTCACCATTCTTTCCATGCTCCCCATTCTCTCACGCACTCAGATTGAGCATTCAGGCAGCCAACCATTTCCTCCATCATTGACCTCTGCAATCCTCTGAAACCTGCAACCCGTGAAGCTAACCGGTTTTTCCTATGAGCCACAACACGACTGCGTAGTGCTTGAGCCATATCCCTCCCTAGACATTTTGTTGTTGCTACCCACGTTTTTCTCTAGACTGGTGTGGCTTGTTGTCATTACCAAAACCCATATCCATTTTTTCTACTGTTGTAACCTGTTTTATTTAGGAGATGGACATAAGAAGCAGGTTGCCAGGCCTGTGGTTTTGAAGAGGCAGGTTGTCATGCCCGTGGATTGAAGAAGCAGGTTGTGAGGCTTGTGAGAAACTCTCTTCAGGTGAGAGAGATTGTTGGGGAAGTGATTTCTCCTGGAGGGAGTCCAGAAACACCTACAAAGCTCTGAGAATTTCCGATCCAACCTATTGTTGAAGCCCTAGAAGGGAAGTGGAGCAGCCGATGGATTGTGGAACAATGAAGGTGCATAGTCCCGGGGTAGGACAAACATATGGGGAATGAGATTCTGTGAGCGGTGGGCGTAAGTAGGCTCCTGGGAGGGAATCCTTCCTGCTACATTTTTGCAACTTTCCATAGTCTCATCTTAGCTTAGGATTCCCTTTACCCTGGGTGGATTTTAGTCTGAGCTCGGGGGTGACTACTGCTGATAGCTTGGAGCAACATGTTCTAAGTTTGGGAAGTTTGTGGAAGTTCTACACACAATTGGTAACTTTCATAAAAATATAAGCACAATTTCTATGATTATTTGTATGTTGTGTATCTTGTACATGTCTTTATATTATAAGAATGGCATGTTTTACTACATGTATGTTTTACTATGATTTCCGCATTTAGTTTGTGTATTAGTAGAATGCACATTAGTTGTTTAAGTTTACATGTATGATGTTTCACAAAGAGCTCTGTCTGCCATATCCCAGCAGGTCTATGCCTGGGTATGGATGCTTTGATAATAAGAACAGAGTGAGACATTTTGTTTTTTATTTATTTCAAGTGGCATTACCCAACGGAGGGATGGGACATTACAAATTGGTATTAGATCCCAATTTTTGACATTGAACCTGAATTGGTCCATATAAGTGGTTCTGGAAGGAAAATATCAGAGGGAATTGTTGTCAAGAGGGACAAAATTCGAATTTCAAAGCATTCTCGAGTGCCATGAGAACACCTTGGCCATTATTAGAAGCTTAGGACATATAACAGTTGGATAAACCATGACAACCATGGTATTCGACCACAAAGTCTAAATTTGGACCACTAGATCTATTCGGAAGAAGATAGATCCCTCACAACCATCAGATCTGGAAAAGGTGCAGGACAATTAACCATCAAGTCCTTCAGACTTCATTACTTCAGCGAGTTTTGAAGTTTTTTTGAGAAAGGAGCCGAAGCACGAAGCAATAAAGTCTCAGAGTGACTCTCAAACCTAGATCATTTGGAGGAGGAGAGTCGTTGGATTTCCCAAGTAGTTCAACAGTTCAGAGTTAAGGGAAATTAGTGGAAGTGTGCGCATAATGGACTTCCTCCAGAAGACCCGAAGTCCCGAACCTCAGAGTGAATCTGGATCATTCTTGTATGAGGACACGTGTCAGCATATTAGCCTATTTGAAGTTTCGAAAATACTGAGATTGTGTGGTTTTTCACCAGGGAAATCCTCTGAAGTCCATGAGCCCAAATCCCTGAAGCTCCAAAGTCCCAGAGTTATTCTTAGTCGTATATCATTTGGGATAAGGTGGATCATTGGATTTACCCAAGTCGTTTGGGGGTTTGATGTTCGGGGAAATCCATTGGAGATTGCGTGGAGTAGAGTTTTGTCGAAGCACCAAATCTACGAGAATCAATTGTCCGGTAGATGACAGTTTGATAGTTTTGAAAAAGTGTCGATGAGAAGAAATTGTCGAAGTCCCGAAGGTACGGGAAGAAATTGTTCGATAGTCAGTAGTTTGAGTGTCTTAAAAATGTGCAGATGAGAGGAGATCTTATGAAGTGCCAGAATCATGGAATGCCAGGGTGATGTGGACCTGATCGACTGTTTGACAGTTCAAATTTTTTGAAAAAGTGTCGATGAGGAGAAATTGCCGAAGTCCCAAAGCGTCAGATATGGTGTGGCATGATGACATCACCTAGGGTGACGTGGAACTACCATAAGTCTGCCACATGTCACTTGTTTTTGTGCTTTTGACAGGAAATTAGTACCGATTGGGACTTGATGCATGTCACTTGATGGTGGGGCCAAGTGTCACCACCTTGATTGATGAAAATTGTACTATGTTGAGTCCGAGAGGTTGAGAAGTTTAGGAGTTCGACATTCAGAATTTTTGAAGGATGTTACAGAGAAGACTTCGAAGCCCGAAGTTCTGAATTCAAGAAGTCATAGAGGTGAGGCAACTTGTTGAGGTCACTTGCGGTGATGTGGACATACGTGATACGTGCAATGTGTCATCATTTTCAAGCATTTCAAGGACTGATAATTCTAATTGGAGCATGACACATGTCATCAGTCCGATACGACCATGTGTCCACTCCCTATTATCTTCCGCATATCACCCCTCTAGTGCGTGGTTGATGACTAGATTCCGGTGGTTCTCTAGTTCAGAGTTCAGGATAAACTTTAAGTACTAATGGGAAACTCGTCGAAGCTCGGAGTCCCAGAGCTCCTATCCATCGTAGATCTCGTCCAGAAGCGTGGACTGTTGATTCTTGAAATCTTAGGGGGTTTTCGATTTGGTGATCTAGAAGTATTTTTTTGCGAAGTGTTAAGGTATAAAAGGCCGAATCCGGATTCAATGCCAATCATTCGTCGACAGGTAAATTTTGACCATAGAACTTAGTCCTTCATGGAGTTTTCCAATTTGACAATTTAGGAGGCAATGCAAGATGGAGCCTCAAAACTCCTGAAGCACAGAGTCCCGGAGCTCCTGTCGACCATAGATCTAAACAAAGAAGAAGGATCGTCGATACTTGATTCCTCAAGATTCTATAAATTTGGCATTCATAGGAAATGGATTGCGAAGAAGTCAGATCTTTCGAAGCCTGAAGCTTTGATGTTTTGGAGCTCTGAAGCTCTAAAGAAGCAATTGTTCGGAATATTCACCACTTCGACATTCGAAGGAAAACAGGTGAGGTGAAAGGAAAACCTCTGAAGCCTGAAGTTACAAGGCCCCAGAGGCCCGAAGCACATGATAAGTGCCTATTTGTTAGCGTTGGGTCATAGCCCATGGTCGCATGATGTGAGGGGGTTGAAGAAAAAGGGCTAAGTTCCCGAAAACTATTTTTTAAAACAAAGAAGGGATTAGAGAAGGAACCCATGGTTTTTTTTAATTTGTACAGACCTACACCTAATGAAGTAAGGAAGGCCTGTAAACCAGAAGAGATGATCCAACATGGATCCAAGGACCATATTAGCTCTAAAAAGGAAGAATCCATGTTCATGGATTACATCATTGAAAAGACAAATTGTTCAACTATCCATAACTTCCTTCTCAAAACTCAGAATTGAGCATGGAAGAAGACATTGGAAAGGTATTCAACAGTAGAATATAATTGTTCACCTAGAAATCAGATTTGAAAAGTCAATTTCTTAGGAAATTAACAGAAAATAAGACTAATATATTAATGAATCAAAATGGTTTTTGTTTTCATGAACTATTGAGAACAATTATCCTGAAAAAGTTCTATTGGCTGCACATTTTTGCATAATTACAGCTATCAGAACATAACAGATTTATCACAAAGTGCATAGAGATGGATGATACACAAGAGGCTTATAGTCAAGAAGATGAAATTAGAGGGATACATTTCCAGTTGGGTATGGAAGGAACAAACTCCAATGAACATGGATAAGAAAAGGATGATAACATGAATATTGTAGAGACCATTAGAAATTTGCAGAAAGATGTCTAGAGTCACATGAATGATAATGAAAGGCTTATGAAATCTAAGGAACAACAAAAAGACTTTAACATGAAGTTAATACATAGCCTGAACATAATTGAAAATAATTTGGATAAGGAGAGTGGCTTGAGAAAATCAGGAAGCCACAAGACCCGTGAGGGAAAAGGAAGGTCCATGAGTGATAGCAGACATCACTGTCACTCTCAAAGACAATCCAAAAGGAGGGCACATAGAAGCTCAAGTCCATCCCCTTCCAGGAAGCATAAGAGTTTTGGGTTGGATGAATTGAAAGGAGAAATGAACAAGATCAAACCTCTTACTTTTGATGGAGAGCACAAGAAAGACGAAGATGTTGAGACATGGTTTTTGGGGCATGAGAAAATATTTCCAACTACATAATTATTCTTCTCGTGATGAGGGAAAAATTGTTATCTATCATCTAAAAGGAAAGGCATCCATGTGGTGAGATCCACTTATGCAGGTGAAAAACATCAGAGAGAAGAATGCTACATGGAAGGAATTCAAGAATAATTTTGATAATAAATACATGACCAAGAGGTATTATGAAAAAAAGATGAAAGATTTCTTTGAGCTCAAACTAGGAAGCATGACCATTGATGAGTATAGAAGGAAATTTTTAGAACTGTTGAATTATGTCTCCTTTATCAAGCACGAGACAGTTAAGATCCAGAGATACCTCTGTGGGTTGCCATATTTCATCAGTGACAAGATTCAATATGATGATCCCAAGACTTTGGAGGAAACCATAAGGAGAGCCAAGTGCTTATACGATCAACTTAAAGGAAATCCTACTTTTCAAAGAGATTGGGAAGACAAGGAGAATTTTAAGAGGGAACAAAGGCAGAAGGGGAACAAGCCACCATTTTTCAGAAACAATCCTCAAGGAAAACCATCTTTTAGAGAGCATATAATGGATGAGGTAGGTGGGAAGAGGCCAAGGAAAACACCCATTCAATGTTGGGGTTGTAAAGGAGACCATAAGTATAGGGATTGTCCTCACAAAAGTGACAAAGTGAGAGTTGTCCACAATGTACATCAAGATGAAACAGTGGAGGACATTGGTAGAAGTGTTCCAAGGATCTATGCATCACTGGACAACAAGGAAGTAGAATTTCAATCACACATGATTGAAGTAGAAGGTATGATCAATAACCATGCCTTTACTATTTTAATATATTTAGGAGATAATCATAGCTATATAGATCCTAAGTTAGTGGAAAGATTGAAATTTCCAAGAAGCAAGCATGGAAAATATTGGCCGGTATAGATGGCTACAAGAGGCAAGACAAAATTTCTTGAGCTGGTTAAATCATGTCTAGTGGACATGAATGGGATAAGTACCAAGTCAGATTTGAACATACTACCCTTGGGTTCATATGATTGTCTAATTGGTATGGATTGGTTAGACCAACACCATGTTGTCTTAGAATGTCATAACAATGAATTTACTTGTCTGAATGAGGAAGGGAACCTAAGAAAAGTCCAAGAAATTCCTAGGGAAGTTACTGTCTAAGAGATCTCAGCAATGCAGTTGAGGAAGTGTTTCAGGAAGGGGTGGAAAATATTTGCAGCCCATATGGAGGAAGCACCTAAGGATAAGGTGCCAAATTTGGAGGATCACTCAGTCCTGAAATATTTTGAGGATGTGTTTAAGGAGATACCAGGACTACCCCCAAATAGAGATATTGATTTCTCTATAAAGTTGATGCATGGAGCAACTCCAATATCCAAGACTCCCTAAAGAATGAGTACTCCAGATCTGAAGGAGTTGCAAATGTAGCTTGAAGAGCTTCTGAAGAAGGGGTATATACACCCAAGTGTGTCACCTTGGGGTGCCTCAGTTTTATTTGTGAAGAAGAAAGATGGGAGATTGAGGTTGTGTATTGAATTTAGACAATTGAACAAAGTGACTATAAAGAACAAGTATCCTTTGCCAAGGATCGATGATCTCTTTCATCAATTAAAGGATGCAAGAATATTTTCCAACATCGATCTCAGGTTGGGATACCATCAAGTAAGGATTGGATATGAAGACATCAACATGACTGCCTTCAAAACAAGGTATGGTCATTATAAGTTCACAGTGGTTCCATTTGGGTTATCAAATTCATCAATTGTTTTCATGTGCTTAATGAATGGTGTTTTCCGAGAATACTTAGACAAGTTTGTCATTGTGTTTTTGGATGACATCCTTGTATATTCCAAGTCGGAAGAAGAGAATGAGAATCATTTGAGGATGGTGTTACAAGTGTTAAGAGAGCATCGTATGTATGCCAAATTGATCAAGTGCTCATTTTATCAGAACCAAATTCACTATGTGGGGCATATCATATCTGAAGAAGGGATAGGAGTGGACCTCGACAAGATTCAAGATAATAAATGATGGATATCACCAAAGAATGTGACATAATTCATTGCAGGGTTTTCAAGGATTTCTCACCCAATTACTTCCTTGTAAAGGAAGGGGGTGAAGTTTCAGTGGACAACATAATGTGAAAAGAGATTCCAACAATTGAAGCAGTTGTTATCTAGTGCTTCAATTCTAAGGATTGTCGATCCGAGTGAAGATTTCGTGGTTTTCACAGATGCATGCAAAGAAGGAATTGGTGGAGTCCTTAGTCATTGTTGAGATCTAATTTTGTCATACTTTCCGTCATACAAATACACTTATCATTACACCTTCTCCCTGCATTTCGTCAATAATATATCGCTAATTACACCATAAACCTCCATTATCTCTTGTTATTCATCCTATGTGGTTAATACATAATTTTCCATAATTTTAGTGATTAAAAGGATGATTATGAAATAGTTTTGTTGATGATGGTTTAATCCTATGTTTCTATTTCCATGCAGCATGTTTTGTATTGTTCAGGTTCTGGTATATGCATTGTCCATGTTCTAGTACCCTCATTGCAGGTCATCTGATAATCCAAGTCATCCGGTACCAGAAGGTTCTACAGTCAACCGGTACCTACACAGTCATCCGGTAGCTGCATAGTCATTCAGTACCCACACTCCATCTCATCCAATACTTTTTAGTGATCCGGTACTACCTTTGCGTTCATCCGGTACCAGCTCTCTACCTCTTCAGGTACTAGCTCTCTGCCTCTTTCAGTACTAGCTTCATCCGGTACCAGATTGCTCCTATTCCAATACTATCTCCATCCGATACTACCATCGTGTTGGTCCGGTACCCATAGTCATGGCTATTTTCATCTGGTACTAAACCCTTTCCTACAAGATTCTGGTACTAATTGTTCTAATCCGGTACCAACTGTGCTAATCCAGTACTAGAAATAATTCAAAATTTTGGAAAGATTCTAGAGGAAAATCGGGTACATGGGTTTTGTCCAGAATGATGTTTTCATCTATACATGTGAGGAAAAATTCACCCAGATCGCACATGTGGACCTCCAGATTAGGGGGAATGATTATGCCAAAATTAACAACAAAACTCAAACTGCCAACTTGCGCCCCGATTTTCGTGCACATGGAAGCATAGCTTGCAAAACTGAAAATGGGTTTTTAAAAATATCATCCAGCTATAGAACCTAGAAACCATTTTCTAAATTTCGAATTGGTTGGGAAGATATGGGTGGATCCATAACTCGAATTTGCCCAAATTGCAATAAAACCCAAATTTTTGAGGATTTTATCTAAAAATGTAATATTTGAAATCTGAGCATTGGGATTCGGTCCCATCCACTCCCCAATGATTATTCATGTATAAATAATCCTCATAGGGCTATGAGAAGGAGCCATTAGTTTCATGGAATATTTTGTAAATGAAAGATTTAGTCTTGTGAGAAAGCCTTAAGGAGTTGTTAGCCATGTAAAAACAAAGTTTTTTATCTCAATGAAGAATTGACTGTTGTTCATTCACTGTGCATTATTATAGCTTGATCTGATTGTCTTCAAGAAAAGTTAACCAGTGTGAGAAGGGCCCCTCATTCTAGTAGCATCCCGCTTCTTTCATTTTTCTTTTATAGATTAGATTCTAAGTGTGTTATTTCAATCCATATGTTTCATTTGCAATTCATATTCAGTTCAACTATTATTTTCATTTTATGATTTAAATATAGTATCTTGCATTGGATTGGTGATAAACTAAGAGTTCATTGTTCCTGTGATTGTACACATAATTCTTATATTTCTTCAACCATACTTTGCATCACTTGTTTATTTCCATTTCCAATCTCAAACCTCTGTTCTAGGATATTGTATTCACATTTTATTATGTGTTGGATTGCTTCCTACAAGTTGTCTTAATTAACTCATTTCCAGTGCTTGTCACATACCCACTACGCAAATCAAACTTTTTTGTTGATTTCTCAACAATCAGAATCCCCGAAGTCCTACGGGGCTTAGCACAGGCTAGCTCTTTCCTTTTTCCACCTCCATGTGGTTGTACTTCATGACTACGAACCGAATCAACACGATGTCTTTTCGCACTTCGTGACTCAGTGCTACTGGAACGTCGAGTCGCTCGACTCTGCAAACCCCGAAGCTTGAAATAGTGAAGCGCCGAACCCCGACGGGGCTAGAAAGGGGCAAGTTTCTCTCTTGGGGTCTTGTCTACGAAACCCTATATGGTGTCCACGCGCTTAAGCCAGCCAAGAGCTTATCAGCTTTTCGCGATTCAGGGAATCACGATACACGACTTCTACCTTTCCCATTCAAATCCCCAAAACTTCTGGGGTATCCAAAGTTTCCCTCCAAAGGGAGATCAACGACCGTAAGCCTCCCCTGATCCAATGGTATGGATCCTTTCGGAGTTTCGGTACTCGGGAGTTCGAAATACAACGACTCCAAGACTCTTCATCATTCAAATCTCTGAATTTCGATATGGAAAGTCATGTAAGAGATCGACGGCTCTTAGGAGCATGGATCCAATGGTCCACGGGATTTCAAGTATCGGGATTTAGTGACTTGCGAAGGAAAGGTTTCTTGCCTTTTTGGTTCCTCGGATTCCAAAACGTCGACCGACAACCACATGTCCCTTCGATGGACGGCGACGACCCTCAACCAAGATCTACGATCATGGTCTTTTTTGGGATGATCAATGGTCACGATCAAATCCCGACTTTCCTCAATATTAATCACATCTCACGCCATTTCGAGGCTTCGGTGATCGGGATTTCACGACTCGTGAAGACAAGGGTTCTTTACCCTTTTGTTTCCCGGGTGTTGAAACACCAAAGCGCTTACCAGTGGCCACGTTTGTTCTATAGATGGATGGTCCAGGTACTTCCATGGACCATGGAATCTATGGTCCCGATTCCTTCATATCTTGCAAGGGAAAAAGGAAGGGGGTCGTGGAATTAATGCCTGCATCTCTTTCTTAAATCAAACGGTCATTACAGACCCTGGGATCCTCCGAAGGGATCTTGTTCATGCATTGCTTGCAAAGGAAGAGAGGGGTCGAGGAATTATCATCCACGTGTCCTCCCTCAGATGAACGGTCCTCATTATTTCACGATTTCGTGACTTGCGACTCCTAGTGATGCAAATCCTTTGTCAACTCGAATCCCCGGTATCTGAAATATCGATGGATTCTCGATCTCTGCCACGTGTCCTTCACGGATGGACGGTCTAGATCTATATCATGATTTTCACCAAGGAGTGTCCCTATCTCTTGTCATCAGGACTCTCGAAACCCCAAACTCCGAATCCCCGATACTGACTCCTCTCTCGGGACTTTCGCTCTTGTTCACGAGGGCTTAACCCTCATGCACCTCCTAACGGATCCAATGAATATCGAGCTCTCTAGCTAAGATCCAATGACTCAGATCATTCCCACGTCGTGTACTCTCTCACTGCTCTTTGGATAGAAAAAGAAACCAACGGTCCAGATACTCCCACAGACCTTGGGGATCTACGGTCCCGATTTCCTCACTATTCACGAAGGTAGAGGAAAAGGGGCAAGGTATGTAACGCCCTTGTTTCTTTCATCAATCTAACAATCATGAATGACCAGGGATCTTCCGACGGGATCTCTTCCGTCGATCGATACTTATCCCTATGCTGCTACTTCGGGATTTTAAGAGGGTCATTCCTCCTCGTACAGGGTTGTTAAGACTTGCACATTCAAGTCCTTTTTCCAGGTTCTTGGTAAACCTTTCCAAGGAGGGAATCTCTATGAAGAGATCTATTCCAAGGCATTCCTGGAGACAGATAAGGGGAAATGAATTCCCGAGAACAGACTGGAAGTTTGACTTGGTTCAACTTATGCATAATTAAATTCATTTATCAATCATAAGCCATGCGTGGTTTTTCTGTTAT
>SNQJ01S0013591.1:146276-160682 GCA_010110895.2 Picea sitchensis
TAGATTAGTTGTAGGGCTTTGGAATAGGTGTGAAAGATAACTTTCCAAAGCTGCAAACAAACATAGTATCTTGTGATAGGGAGAGTTAAATCCACTTACTACATTTTGTCCTGGGAAGCCCTTCTCACACAAGGGTCAATCACAAGGTTGCATTAAGACTGGAAGAGTTACTCACCCTTATTTGTTGGTCTTGGTGTAGAGATTGCGCATATTATGGGGGTCACTTGAAGGTATACCCACAATTATGAGTGGAAGCCTTTCAAGTTTATTTTGGGCTAGATACCCTGCCTTTGCGCATGGATCAGACTGTCGATTGTTTCCCCAGGAATCACTGTAGTAATTGGTAACCTTAGTGGCCTATCCCTCTAGGTTCTTTACACGAGGTGAATGTGGAGGGGCAAGTCTTCACGGTACTTGGAATCGACATTGGCCAAACTCACTCGGGCTCCTTGGAGGGTATACCCACGATTATGTGTGGGAGCTTGCACCAGGGTGTAAGTCTGTTAAGAAGGTCGTCAACGTAAATTTTCCACCCGCTCTATCTCAGCCCCTTCTCGCTTTGTTCCCATGATGTTGGATTTCATCACCAACTAGTGTGCTCGTTGTGAGAAGGTTTTGTTTGATTGCTTTCTTACTAGATTTTTAGCATGTGATGTTTGTTTTCCCTAGTGGAATCTAGGTTGGATTTTTATTTTTAATGGCATCAGTTCTCGAAATGACCAATGAAGGAACCCCTTTGCCTGGGGAACATTTTGTTTTTCCTTCTTACGAAAAAATTGGTCGTCCTCACATCGCTGCTTTGAGCCTTCTAGGTCTCACGATTGGATTGCCGATGTGGCTGTTTTCCACTCAGGTAATCCTGAATGCAGTAAGTCCTTTGGTCGTAAACACTTTCCCCCAAGAACATCAACCTCATGTTGATCCTTCATCTTCTTCACTAGTAAGAACTTCTTCACCTTATTCACTTGCAAGGTCTTATTCCATTTCATCTTCTTCCCTGAGTGAAAAATCTCAAGCTAGTAACTCGGTGAATAAGAAGAAGAAGAAAAGGAAGAATAAGAAGAAGAAAAATAACCAAGGATCCACACTTCCAACCAGTTCCAGACGTGTTGGAAAGAAACCAGTTATTGTTGATCATGATGGGAGTGTTGGTGAGGTCAAGATCACCCAAACAACCCGTAAGACCAAGTACCCTTGCAGGATTTGTAAGGGTATCCATCTTCTTAAGGATTTCCCTGGTCTATCCAAGGTTATATAAGCATGGTCTACACACCCTCGCAAACCCATGTTGTTAGACTCTAAAAAACATGTTGATGACCTCCCGTCAACTAGTCACGATATAGTTGGGAAGAAGAAAAGTCGAGCCAAGTTCCTGTGTATGTTATGCAAAGGGAGTCATCTAACTTACCTTTTCACTCATATGGAAGAAGCCTCAAAATTTCTGGAAGACATGCCTATTTCACAGCCTCAACTTCCAACCGCTTATTCCAAGCTTACTCTTGACCCCCCTATAGTTGATGGAATGATCACTCCGGTCCCTTCACTGGTCAATCTGATTGATCATGTCGTCAATATGGTCATGTCCTTAGTTGAACCAGTTGACAAAGTGGTTGATCCGATAACATCCTTGGTCAATCCCACTCTCCCCTCAGAGGTTGAAACTAAAGCAGTCGATCTAATCCCATCCTCGGTCAATCCCACTCTCCCGTTAGAGAGTGTCACCCAAGTGGTCAATCCATTTACATCTGTTGACCCCATTCTCCCCTTGGTGAATGCAACCCAAGTGGTCAATCTGATCTCATCATCGGTCGATCCTACTCTCCCGCTAGAGAGTAAACTTGATACTACCCACATTTTTCTCGTTGATACAGAATCTACCGTGCCGGGGGACATTCCTCCTTCTCTCGTGGAACCTCCTCCAAGTAATGAGGCCATCCATTTTGATTGGGGTGTGCTAATTGGACCTCGTCTTCTATCTCACATTCCTTTCTACATTACAGTACAGGTTTGTGGTCGAGACATTCCTCAGACACTGATAGATGAAGGTGTGTCTGTTAGTATTTTGTCCTCTTTTTCTTGGCAAGCTTTGGGTTTTCCTTGGCTTGTGCCGGTTACAAAGAATTTGTTAGATTTTAACAGAAGAACTAGTCAACCTTTAGGGACTCTTCCTCAGTTTCCTGTAACTTTGGGAGGGAAAACTGTCTTCATTGACGTCATGGTAGTCTAAGACCCCTTGTATTTCGCTTTACTCCTTGGGCGAGATTATGTCTATGACATGAAAGCTATTGTGTCTACTCTTTTCCGTGTGATATCTTTCCCTCACGATGGACGAGTTGTGACTGTTGATAAACTTTCATTCATTGACCCCAACTGGATTGCTTCCCTAAATGGTTCTTATATGCAGATGATATCTCCCCCACCATAGGTCAATTATGTGGTGTTTTCTCCCATGGCTTCAACTTATGATGAATTAGATCCAGTCGTTGACATGGTGATCTCTTCGATAGGGTCTTTAGAGCCTAGTCTCCTTACCCCTGTCACAACCTTGGACATGTGTTCCTTCTAGAGTGTGTTCCTTCTGTCTATTGAAGATCTCTTGGAATCCATGATCAAGTTTTGTCCCTTGACATGGTATCCTTCCGGAGCATTGTCCTCTTGGAATCCATGATCAAGAAGAGATCTGAGGATAGTTTTTGCGTCTCTGAGCCAACCTTGTTAAAAAATGAAACAAAGGTATTTGAGCATGATTTTCTGATTTCAAGCTCGGTAAAAAATGAAACCACTTACGCGGATAATTTTTCGTCTCTGTGGAAACCTTGTTAAAAAATGAAACAGAGGTATGGGGATTGAACCTGGATTCACGGGCATAGTTCTTATTCATCTGTCAAGCTTGTTTAAAAATGAAACAAATTGTTCCCCCTCTTTGTTTGAGTCAAGTCCCTCATCTAGTATTTGAAGCTTCATTTCATTTTCCTTTGTAGTTGGATGAAATGAAGCTTGGGGGGCATTTGGCTATGACCTCTGGATTTCTTACTGAAGCTAAACTGCTAGCTTCTTAAAATGGGGGATAAGTACCAACCATCCCTATGTTATGCATTGGGAAGTCACAAGCATAGTTTTATATGGTTCAATATTGTGTAAAAATGAAACCACTTACCTCAAGCATAGTTTCCTCTAGTTCAAGCTTGCGTAAAAATGAAACCAGGTCCAAGCATAGTTTTGTTTTGTTTCAAAGCTTGCATAAAAATGAAAACAATCTTGATCTTAGTCTTTGTTATTTCTCATGCTCGTAAATACATGCGAATAAGTTACCGATATTAGTCTTTGTTCTTTCTCATGCTTGTAAATCAATGAGAATGTAACTGAGTATACTTTTATCACTTTTTTGGACTCGTAAAGGTTATACAAAAAAGGAACCCCCTGGAGTTTCCTTTAAGCTCTTTTTAGACTCTCTAAACATGAAATGATTGCCGAGTGACCTTGTTCTCTTCACGCTAGTTAAAGTATTTGAAGAAAAAGTATGTTGAGCGATAGTTTATCTCTTTTTTGGTCTCATTAGACTACTTTATGAAAAATGAACTGAGAGAGTTCAAGTGTTTTTCAGACTCTCTAAACATGAAAAATCCCTGATTTTTCTTTCTTTGGAATCGTTAAACAAACATCGAAAGGCCCATATGGGACCAAACCACTCCTTCTTAGGGTTAGTTAAACATACTCCGAGGGACTCATCTGAAGGATGATCTTAAATTGACAAGCATATGTTATCCTCCTCAAGCTTGCATAAAAATAAAGAGGTACTCGCCAGAAATGGTGGGGGAAAAATTGGGAAAGAAATGTGTCTAAACCTGTATTCCATGGAAGAGTCACCTTTGAACATGGCACCCTTTCAATCTCTTTATGTCTAGGTTGGAAAGCCCACTCATCTCTTGGTCATACTCCTTTATAAGATTACAAATTGGTCTGTGATCCCTGTTGTTGAGTCAGTATTTTCCAGGACAATTGTCGTGTCATCAATATGTTTAAAGAGAATTTCAACTCAGAAAGCCTTCTATTGTGTCGGCCATGTCTGTAGTCTTTAATCCTTTTGTTGCGTTGGCCATCCCTGAGTCAGTCCTGAATCACTTGTTACTCTGATCTACATCAAATCTTGTTACGTGTTTCATGTCATTGGTGTGGGATACATTAAGGCCCTCCTATGACGAGTCTTTTCCTATCGAATTCAACTCATTATCCAGGAATTAGACGTAGAAACCAATTGGTACCTTGGAACTTGCATTCCTCAATGGTAGGTTTCCTCACTTTCGACAATGGGTTTTCATTATTGACCCTTGATCAAGAGATTCCACTGAGTGTTCGACTTCAATTCATTAACTCACATTCGTTGGATTGTACTAGAGTACCTTGGGAGTCATTGACATTAATGGTGATTTACCTTGCACTTGTTAATGGTTCTCATCATTGACCGGTAATCAAGTGGTTTCTACCATGTTCGACTTCAACACATGTATTCGCATGGTTAGATTCGTACATAGAGTGGTGGAGATGAAGACCCTGCATATTTTCTGACAGATCTAGGTTGCGTTGGAGTATATTCAGTGTACTGTTACATAGATCCACAGTGTATTTTTGGTGGCTATGTTCATATTTGAGTCATATTGGCACGGATCCACAGTGTATGTTTGGTGGCCATGACCTGTCTTACTTGACATGGATCTTCGCATGTCGACATTTATGCTCTGAGTCATTTGTATTACGAGTATGGGAATGCCTACCTCAGTGATGCTATATTATTGTACTGTATTTCCTTGTTTGTTGGCAGGTTTCTAACCGACTGTTCCTTATTCCCTACACACACTCGACAAAGTATGTCAGCTATCACTCTGTTCTAACTTCATACTTTAGGGGGCTCTCTGCTACACATTATTTTCTTCATCCCTATGACCGTTGATGATGTAAACCTATATGTTTCCTTCAAAGGGGTCAGTGGCATGAGATCCTGAAGAAAGAAGGGAGAAGAACTTTTCCTGAGAAAATAAGTTGCATTCTCCTTTGTAAAAACCCTATTAAAGAGGATGTTCGCAGGTTTCTATATAGGTAGGGTGTGAAAATGCCTGATTTTCGTAGGCTGCACCATAGCTAGGTCATTGTACTGTCCCCAAGGTTGAGGCCTGTCGTAAATCATGTTCTGAAAAGAATTGTAATTATGTTTTATAGGTTGGTGAGCCAAGTTTTTATAAACTGGTAGCTTATGTGTTTGTTAAGCCGAGGAACCTAAGTGTTGAAGGCCGGGAGCCTGTTGTTGTATATGTAATCATGTAGAACAATTAATAAAAGTTTGTAAACACCGCCAGGTGCAGACCGACCATGATGAATGAGTGAAGGGGGACTAAGCATCCATAGAGAGGGCAAGGAATTAGAGGCTGGAAGGTGGGAAAAGGGGCTAAGTGTTTAGCCTAGGGGGATTAATCCTGGGAATAATATTTTATTATTATTCCAAAATAACATGTGCCATTTATATTTTTATTCTAAGTTCCTGTCCAAGTGAAGGTGATGCGTGATGGTGGAACACATACATTTTCCAGGGTGACAAGTGTCGACCCTGGTGCATGCGAATAAAATGGCCAAGGTGGACTATGAGGGGGTTCCTTCTCCCATTCGATCGGACTGCCTGAGTGTGTATGGGCTCTGAGAAGTATAACTAACCCGAGTTCTGCAAAAAACTTTGTGCGTCCCTATGATCCGAAAAGTCTATGTATGGCTCTGAGAAAACTCGTGTATACCTCCGTACTAAACCAGAAGCCTATGATTGATTCTGAAAGAGCCGTTTCACCTCTGTTTGAATTGAAAAATCCCGTGTTGTGTTTGGAGAATCTGTGTGCATCCACTACCCGAGATTGAGGCTGTGCGTAAGATCTCTGTTCTTAAGCCGTGACCGTGAGACCATTCTGTGATTGCGGAACCAGTTTGGGAAAGCCTGTGTCTATTTTCCCTGTGGATTGTTGTGACCATGCAGTACTGGACTGCGTGTGGCTTGTTGGCCTATGAGAGATTCTCTCTAGGTGAGAGAGTGCACAGAGGAAGGAGAGGACTCCTGGAAGGAACCCTGTAGTTGCCACAGAGCCCGAAGACTTCTGGTCTTGTCTATTGCTATAATCCAAGGCAAGGGAGGTTAGCAGCCAAAGGACTGTCCAGGTTACAGAGAAGGTGTATACTCTTAGGGTGGAACAGGGATGTGGGGAATGAGGGTCTGTGGGCAGTGAGCATGAGAGGTTCTTGGGAGAGAATCCCATCCTTGTGGTTGTGTGTTGTTTTCTGTGTAACCTCAGCTTAGCCTAGGATTCCTTGCCTTGGGGTGGAGCTTAGTCCCAGCTTGGGGGTGACCCATTGCTGAGATGATGAGAAGTGCGGTCTAAGGCTGGGAGGTTCATGGAAGGCCTGCACTTGGTTGGTGGTACTGCCACTGTTTCAAATATAAGTACTTGATTACGCTTTAATCATGTTTTGCATGACTGTGCTGCTTATGTTATCATGAATTCCGTTGTGTATATGAATTAATATTAAATAGTGTTGATTGTTGATTATGGCAGTAATTCATATGAATACTCTGTGTTAAATGTGTTTAACTTGTTTTAAATGCACGTGATTAATTATTAGTGAGAATGTTTTTATTTCGCGTAGTAACACCTATAGAGTGGTGAGTGAAAGGGGCATTACAGTTTGGTATCAGAGCTAAGGTTTCAACACTGAGCCTACATGGGCCAGTTGAGTGGTCTTTGGATCGAGGGTGTGAGGAAAAATTATGTCTAGAGGACCAACTTCGAAACTTGGATTTCTCCGGAGTGTCAAGGAGTTACTTGACTGTTCTTACAAGCTCAGGAGGTATAGAGATGTTATGAAACCGCAGCCAGTGTGGTATAAATCCACAGGGAGAGAGGACTCCACACCAGAAGTGCTCGAGCCTGAGGATATGTTCGGGAGGGAAGGTGAACCCTCGTGATCGTTAGATCTGGAAAGTGTTCATAGGGTTTAAATCCCTTTGGAGTTGCACAGGAGTGTGGAAATCGCGATACGTGAAATCCTGAATTAGTCAGGATTGTCCATAAGAAAGGACGCATGGAGAGCGATCAACCTTTCACTGACGTGTAACTTGAATTGGTCAAGGGTGAGTTCGTGAAGATTCATGAAACATGAATTCACGTTTGGATCAAAACCATCGATCTAAGCGAGATCTGGACCATTGATTGTCCAGGAAGAAATCGTCATTTCGGGAGATGGGAAGTAAGGAGAGGTGAACACCTTTGAAACTCGAAACCTCAAAATTCCTGAAATGATATACACCGTAGATCATAGGAGAGGAATTGACATTGAATCAAGTGTAATATTATACTGTAATTTGGAATTTCAGTAAATGAAAGTTCAAGATGTGGGATGCACGAACTCCCAATGCTCGAAACCCCGAAACGTTGAAAAGATCTGCATTGTAGATCTGAGAGGGAGTCTAACCATTGGATTTTGCTGGGAATGGACGTGGGTGCATGGATTTGTACCACATGCCATAGAGTTGAGAAGACATGCGAGAGTGGTGGGACCTGAAGACGTCACCGAAGGTGACGTGGACCCTCCTGAATGTACCAAGTGCCACTGTGCTAAAGGGTGACAGTTGTGCTGTGGGCCCAGAGAATAAAGTAATTTGCGATTTCAGAATTCGCAAAGGAGGAGCACGAAGGCTCAACAATCCAACTCGCGAAGTCGCAATTTGGCGAAGAATTGCTAGCACTTATCCCTAGCCTACGGTCATGTGTAGTAGGCTCTAGCCAGGAGGGAGTCATACAGGTATCACATCTCGGGTATTGGCGTTTGGAGGAAATGAGTCGAGGGTCTTCGACTCATGAACTCATGAGATCGTGAGTTGCAAAAGGGTGACTTTGGTTATGAATATTTAACTGTTGGATCTTCGTGGAATGAGATTCCGAAGTCTCAAAATTTGCAGAGCCGAACGTGAGCGCAGAAAACTTATTTGAATTGAAACGTCTTTTGTTCTTGTTTGAATTGGCTTATAAATGTTGTGGATTGTTCGTGAGGTTTTAATGGCCTGAAAAACTTTGAATTGAATTGCACAATGCGTGTGCAGAGTTCAAAGAGGGTCAGAACTCCAGTTAACCAACGCTAAGTATGGAGTGGGAAAAGGTGCAGATTGTCCCCGAAATAGAGGATGAATGAGAAGGAAGGGATGTCAATGTGGAAGTGGAAGGATCGAACTCCACTGGGCATGTAAAAGAGATGGATATGGAAGAACATATGATGAAACTCATTGAAAGATTGCAGAAATATGCCTAGGCTCACCTAGCTGATAGCCGAAAGCTCATGAAAATCAGGGATTGGTAGGGTGAATTCAACTTAAAAATGTTGAAGAGCCTGGAAAGAATAGAAAAGAAATTAGAAAAAGAGAGTGACACAAGCAGATCAAGAAGTGTCAGAACCCCTGAGAGGAGAACAAGATCGAGGAGTCGTAGCAGACATTATCGTCTCTCCCCGAAGCATTCTGGTAAGGAAACACACAGTAGTTCAGGCCCGTCCCCTACCAAAAAGCACCGAAAATATGGAAAGGATGAATTGAAAGGGGAGATGAAAAAGATTAAGCCTCCAACATTCGATGGAGAACATAAGAAGGAGGAATATGCCGAGACATGGTTGCTTGGCATGAGGAAATATTTCCAACTGCAGAATTATTCCACCCATGCAGAAGGAAGAATTGCAATGTATCAACTAAAAGGAAAAGCATCCATGTGGTGGGATCAGTTTGTGCAGGTGAAACACATCAGAGAGAATGAGGTCATCTGGAAGGAGTTTAAGAGGTATTTCGAGAAGAAATACCTGACCAAAAGATACTATGATATAAAGATGAAGGATTTCTTTGAACTCAAGTTCGGTAGCATGACCCTTGATGGGTATGAACGAGGTTTTGTGGAACTACTGAAGTATGTTCCATTCATCAAAGACGAGGCTGTCAAAATTCATAGGTATCTGAGTGGACTGCCACCTTCCATGGGTGACAAGATTCAACATGATGATTCTAAGACTATGGAAGAAACCATAAGAAGGGAGAAATTATTATACGAACAACAAAGAGAAAAGCCTACCTTTTTGAAGGCTTGGGATGACCAAAAGAGGTTTAAGAAAGAACAGAGGCAGAAGGGAAACAAGCTTCCATTTTTCAGGAACAGTCCTTGGGGACAGTCATCTTTTAGAGAGCCCAGGAAAGTTGAAGGGAGTGAGTAGATGCCAATACCACCACCTATTGAATGTTGGGGCTGTAAAGAGAATCATAGGTATAGAGACTGCCTCCACAGAAAAGATAAAGCGAGAACTATCCATACTGTTCAACAAGATGAAACAGTGGAGGATATGGGCAGCAAAATGCCGAGGATCTACGCAGCCTTGGACAACAAGCAAGCAGAATTTCAATTGCACATGATTGAAGTGGAAGGTATGATTAACAACCGACCACTTGTTATTTTAATTGATTCAGGGGCTAGCCATAGTTATGTAGATCCTAGAGTGGTGGACAGTTTGCATTTAACAAGAAGCAAACATGAGAAGTCTTGGCTAGTGAAGTTGGCCAAAGGAACCAAAAGGAAGGTCACTGAATCGGTTAAGTCTTGTTCAGTAGACATGAAATGAATGAGCACTAAGGCTGAATTGAACATTCTGCCTTTAGGCTCATACTATTGCTTAATTGGGATGGACTGGTTGGACCAACACCATGCCCTTCTGGATTTCTGTAACAAGAGTTTTACATGCCTAAATGAAGAGGGAAATCAAGTAACAGTCCAAGGAATTCCTAGAGCTATGGCTGTTAGAGAAATCTCAGCCATGCAGCTGAAGAAATGTTACCATAAGGGTTGTCAATTATTTGTAGCTCGGGTTGAGGAAGCATCTTGAGATGTAGTTTCGAATCTAGAAGACCAAGAGGTACTCAAAGAGTTTAAGGATGTATTTTAGGAGGTACCTGGACTACCTTCGAAGAGGGACATCGATTTTTCTATAAATTTGATGCCGGGAGCAACTCCAGTTTCGAAGGATCCTTATAGAATGAATACGCCAGAGCTGAAAGAGTTGCAATTGTAGCTCGAAGAGATACTAAAGAAGGGATACATTCACCCCATCATGTCACCATGGGGTGCCCCAATCCTATTTGTGAAGAAGAAAGATGGGATGTTGAGACTGTGCATTGATTTTGGGCAGTTGAATAAGGTCACTGTCAATAACAAGTATCCTCTGCCAAGGATTGATGACCTTTTTGATCAGTTGAAGGATGCAAAAATATTCTCAAAAGTAGACCTCAGATCTAGATATCACCAAGTGAGAATAAATGATGAGGACATCAACAAGACCGTCTTTAGAACAAGGTACGATCATTATGAGTTCACAGTGGTGCTGTTTGGATTGTCAAACGCACCTGTTGTTTTCATGTGCTTAATGAATGGAGTGTTCAGAGATTATTCGTTCAAGTTTTTCATAGTCGTCCTGGACGATATCTTGGTGTACTCCAAGACAGAGGAAGAACATGAACAACACCTGAGAATGGTGTTGTAGGTGTTGAGAGAACACTAGTTGTATGCAAAATTGAGCAAGTGCTCATTTTATCAAAGGCATATCCATTACTTGGGACATATTATTTCAGAAAAGGGGATCGATGTGGATCCTGAAAAAGTTGAGGGCATTCGAGAATGGTCAACGCCAAGGAATGTGGCAGAAGTTAGATCTTTTATGGGTCTAGCAGGCTACTACAGAAGGTTTATAGCTGGATTCTCAAAGATAGCTCACCCTATCACTTCCTTGCAAAGGAAGGAGAAGAAGTTTCAGTGGACTGAAGAATGTGAGAGTAGCTTCCAGCGATTGAAGCAGCTGCTAACCAATGCTCCAATCCTGAAGATTTCATATCCAAATAAGGATTACGTAGTGTGCACTGATGCATGTAAGGAAGGGATGGGAGGAGTTCTCAGCTAAGAGGGATTTGTAATTTGTTATGAGTCCTGAAAGCTGAAAGAGCATGAAAGTAAATATACCACTCACGATTTAGAGCTAGCAACAATCGTCCACGCCTTGAGGAAATGGAGACATTACCTCATGGGAAAAAGATTCGAGTTGAGAACAGACCATAACGGTCTGAAGTATTTATTTGATCAGCCAACTTTAAATGCCAGGAAAATTAGATGGATAGAGTTTCTATGCGAATATGACTTTGATATCAAGCATATCAAAGGGAAGGAAAATAAGGTGGTTGATGCACTTAGCAGAAAAGTGCACGAATTACATGCTACAACCATTAGCATGTACTGGAATGAGATGTAAGACAAAATTTTGGAAGCTGCAAATGTTGATTTGTAGTACAGAGGTCTGATAGGAAAGCTACAATAGCGTGAGAGACCACAGATCCAGGGATGTTACACCTTGGGAACTGATGGCTTACTAAAGATTAAATCAAGGAGCATGATTAAATCATGGTGGTGGTGGAAAATCTTACTAAAGATGCCCATTTCATTCCACTGAAAACCACCCATAGGGAAGTTGATGTTACTGATATCTTTTTAAAAGAAGTTGCACGCTTGCACGAAATTCCTAAGACAATTGTGTCTTATAGGGACCCAAAATTCACTTGAAATTTTTGGAAAGGACTGTTCAAAGGATTCAGAATGAATCTGAACTTTAGTACAACGTATCATCCTGAGTTTGATGGTCAGACAGAGAGGGTGAACAGGGTAATAGAAGACATATTGAGAATGTATGTGATGGATAAACCATCAAGGTGGGAAGACTACCTGCATTTGGTAGAATTCGCCTACAATAATGGGTATCATGCATCATTGAAGATGAGCCCATTCGAAGCACTTTATGGAAGAAATTGCAACACTCCAGTGAGCTGGGATAATCTAGTTGATCCAGTAGTTGTTGGGCCTGAACTACTCAAAGAGATGGAAGATCAAATGATGAAAATTAAACGAAATTTGAAAGCTGCCCAGGATAGGAAGAAAAGTTACGCTGACAGTAACATAACCCATAGAGAATTCAAAGTGGGTGACCATGTTTTCCTGAAAGTGAAAACTAACAGGATTTCCCTGAAGCTGGGAAGTTGCGCCAAGTTGGCAACAAGATTTTGTGGGCCATTTGAGATCCTGGAAAGGATTGGGCTAGTTGCATACATGCTTGCATTACCTGCATCTATGACTATACATAATGTGTTTCATGTTTCACTGCTTAAGAAATATGTACCTAATGCTAATCATGTTATCGATTGGAATGTGATTCAGGTGGAACCAGAGCGTGTTACACGTCAAAATTACTCACTTCAATAGTGTCGCAAGTGTCGTCATTACAAGTGTCGCATTTTTCTCACAAGTGTCGCAAGTGTCAGGGAAGCATGCTGCCATGAATCCTATGTCGTGCCTATAATGACATGAGTAGGACACTTGAAACACCTCAAACACTTCATTTGAAGGAGGGAGAATGATTAACTGAAGTCAAGGAACTCTTATCACCTGAAAGGAGCTCTTTAATAAGGGTTTTGAGGGAGAGCTCTCCTCTACATCAGCCTTAGGAGTGTTGGTGCTCCCCCACAAGCTACTGGGGAGTGTTATAACAAAAAATCACTTCTCTGTAGGAGCGCTACCCATCCTTGGAGCGCTAGCACTCCCCTTGATCCTCTTAGGGAGCGCTATAGCGCCCTGATGCCCCTTTTGAGGGAGCACTGCCTAATCTGGGCAGTGGTTGGTCCATTGAGGAGAATAAGGGGAGGATCTTTCAAGTTTGGAAGGTAGTTGCATTCAAATTCTTGGTTCAGTCAGAATATCCTTGATCTAAGGAGGGAATTCTTCAACCTACCCTAAAGATACCTCAAGAGGTTAAGCTTCTCTTAATCTATATAAGCAAGCTCTATGATGGTGAAAAGAGGGAAGAATTGCTAGCATGAAACCTATAATCTCATAGGAAACACATAGTGAACTAAAGGAGAGTGATTAGTGAAGATGCTATCATCTAGGTCGTGGATATTTCGAGAAGGGGTTAGACGAAGGGGACTTGACGAAGTTGTCGCATTCGCATCTATGATTGTAAGTACTGTTGTCGTTATTCTCATTAATATGACACGCTTGGTCTGTTTCTTTCTAGTTTGTGTATGATCTTACATAAACTTATCGTTGATAGAGAGATATTTTTTCAAGCTAATATCAATTGAGTAGGAAGTGGTCATACTTTGTTTGACTACAGGACTCATCGAGGAGCGAAAGATTAGAGCTCAACTCGGAGCGTGCATGGACAAACGTCGATAAAGAGGTACTTATGTTCTCCTTCCTTCTCATGCTTTAGTTTGTATAGATTTGAAATGAAGGTAGTGTCCACGTTAAGCACTTTCTATCTTAGAGTTTAGGGTCTAGCTCTTTGAGACAATCTACCTGTCCGCAGGGAGATTTTCCTACAATAGAAACTGGCGACTCCGCTGGGGAGAATCGAATCAAAACTTTTGGTTTTGATTTTTCCTCATAGACCTTGTATTTCCCTTTGATTGATGTTAGACCTTGTTCACCCCTTTATATCTGATTGTATTTGCTGATTGACCCTTCACTCCATCACACTCAGCTTGTTTGTCAAAATTTGACTGAATTTTAAGGTTTTTTGGACATTTTTGTGAGTTTTTGGGCACCAACGCTCCCCTTCCTTGTTAGAAGGGTGCCAACGCTCCCTTAGAGTGTTGGATATATCTTTATAATGCCCTGGTGTCTCTTACATCAGAGCGCCAACCCCTGTTTTCAAAACATTCCTTAAAAAAATTGCATTTTTGAGGTTAAAAACCCTGTTTCTTCACTTGCTGAGCTGCTTTGTGATTCAATGATGCTTCCTTTGACCTTTGACATGCTTCCTCTTGAGAAGTAAACAAATTATTTTTCATCTTTTATTCCCTTCTTCATTCTTTTTGAGTTTTTTCTGTTGAGAGCTTGAAATCAATCCCTTTCTTTCTTCTCTCCTATTCGACTGAGCGGGAACTCTAGTGAAGGACATTAGAACTCTGTGACTCTTCTCATTTGGTTTTTTGAGGTCATCTGATCCAATCTCTTTCTCCTTCCTTTTGTGTTTGGTTTTCTTTCTCTTGTTTGATCGTAAAAAAAAAGGGGTGTGTTGTTTGTGCAAAATCTGCATATTCTTATCTGAATCTCCTTGATCTGAAAGGGTAGTTGGCAAGAGAAATTTTGCATTGAATTGATTATCATTCACATACAAATGACAAAAGTACATCTTAATGATTAGTTTGCACATCAGTTTGCATTTCTGAAATGTTGTAGCATCATATTGGATTTGGTTGAGAACAAAATTGATTGAGGGCATTCCTTATCAAGTGTTTGATAGTGAAAA
>SNQJ01S0013592.1:0-22147 GCA_010110895.2 Picea sitchensis
AGGTGCACATGTACCCGGAACTCCCGATCCTCCGATCCTCGATGTGCTCCTTCACGCGCTGGTCCTTTCGGCTAAGCTCCCGCTCATATGACCTACTCCCGTGACCACAACCTTATCCCGTCGGGGCTACGGGGTTCACGAGCTCGAGATGCACCAACTCCTTGCTTCCGGGATCTTCGATATCCCGATATGCCGATAGGATGACACCTTTCCCAATTTGATTGGACGAACCAAGTCCACTTAGAACTCATTGAGGCCCCCTCTTGCTAAATCCCGGGCAACTCGACAGCCCCGAAAACCTGATGACCGTCGATTTGCTTCATGGATAGATCTTGGCTGCTGGCAGCAAAACCTTGCTCGCTCACTTGACTCATAACCGAAGAAGATATCCTTCCACTGCTACGCTTGGGTGTTTCCTGTGAAACCTGCAGGTCCGGGTTCTCTCAAGCCCAGGACAAGAATTATCGCTAACATTAGGCTCCATGGGGGATAGAGTCGTCCCTGTGATGCTCTAAGAAATCATTCCGCAGCTTCAGTGCCTTGCTGTTGGGATATGGAGTCATGTTCAAACATCCCGCTGCTGAGAATACAGGCCAAAAAAATAGGTAACAAACTAAAGATACATGCTCAAAGGAGCTTATTTATATACAATCCTAAACTAATAAAACACTTTAGATGGGGCTAGGTGAAAGCATATTTCCACCATAGCCATTCAAGCAGCTTCCTGGATAGAAGCTCCTTCCTTCTGTCGATAATCACCAGCAGATAGTGTAACCGTGACAGCAGAACGGATACACTCTCCAATTTCTCCTCATAGGCTGGAGTTGAGATGAAATAGGGTGTCTCCAAGGCATAGGGGAAATGCCACTCCATGTATTTGCTGATAGGGTCATTGAATGAGTGGCGAATTTTGGAGAATTGGCGACAGACAACCTCTTCTACTCCACAATTGTTCACACGCAGCTGAAATTCTCTGACAAGCACAGGTGAGTGGACAACTATCGTAGGTTCATTGATATCGGGTGGCGGTTGCTCGCTGACTGGCTCTGGATAGAAAAAGAAATGCACGCTCAGTCGTTCCTCTGGTTCCTCCTCCTCTTTTCCATGCACTTCCCCATCCTGTGAAATGGGAACGGCCTCCCGATCCTTCTCTTCAAACCCAAATGTAAATACATCATGGGAAATATCATGAAGGAAGAAAGAGCAATCCTCTTCCACAATGACTCCTTCGTTTAAATCTGAGACAGCAGGCTCATCGGGGGCAGATGTTAATGCGCTTACAAAATCTTCAATAATCTCCTCGAAAGAGCCATCTAGAACATCTTCCTTGGAGACTATAAAATCCTCCCCATTGTCCTCACATTCCGACCTTCCATGTTGGGCAGTGAGAGATTTTGCCTGCTCTATCAGTTCACTCAGAGCATCTTCTTCCCCCAGTCTTCTATCCTTACAGCCTTCATCAAACATAATCATATCTGAGAGGATTTCTTCTTCTTGGTTCTCCCATGGGTCAGATTCATAATGACCATAAAGAGGACCTGTGGGAAAGCTTTTTTCATAATCACCCTCAGTAGCGATGCTAAGGGCCTCTTCTTCAAAGGATGGGAAATCTTCAGCGTATTGTTCAACTTCCCACCTGTCAAATCTGGAAGTGATATATTTTATCAGTTCCATAACTCTGCTCGAAGCGTCTTCTTCCTCCCTGGGATCTTTATAATCATTCATTGTATAGATACCAAACTCATCTTCTTCAAAGGATGGAAAACCCTCTGCACATTGCTCAGCTTCCCACCTGTCAAGTCTGGCAGTGATAAATTTTATCAGCTCCATAACTTCACCCGAAGTAGAAGAATGGGGAGGAGAAAGGACTGATTCCTAATCCAGGTCATCAGGATCATCCTCATAGCCTACATAAGAGACAACTCTATCTTGTATACATTTGTTGTAGTATCCCTCACAATAGCTATGAAAAATCAACTCAGAGGGATAAAGATCCTAACAATAGGCAGTGAAGGTTGCATGGAATTCACTGAGTGAAGAAATGCTAGCAGGGAGTAAAGAATGATACCATTTACGCGCATCCCCTGCTAACGAGAACATGAACATATTTAGTAATACATCCTCATGATGTATCTCCCACTGACTCATGAGTTCATGAAACTCACTGAGGTGTTGAGCAGGGTTGTCCTCTTCACACTTTCCAAATATGGGCAAATAATCACCCCATTCATCCATAGAGGGGACAACATTAGGAAAACCAGGAATAGCAGAAAAATTAAAAGGAGAAAACCTGCGAGCAAGGATTTTCTCCATATCGAACCAGTGAAGTCGCTAATCGATCCTTGAATCATGGAGTCGCCGGGTGAAAAATGTGTAGCTTTGAATGTGTCTGGTCCTTGTTCACCATCAGAGGCCAGATCTTAACATTATCGTTACCCCAGGAAACTTCTCAGGCTGAGAAAGCAGCCGCTGAAACTTTCTCGAGAAATCTCCTCTGGGTCATGTTTCAGGTGTGCCAACAGTGGCCACAACTGAAACAGTAAAGTGGAAAAAATGGAGTCACCACAGTGGAGTCGCCAGGTGCACAGTAGCAATCTGAGTAATTATGATTTCTGATGCACCTTCAGAATCAGTTGATCGTTGTCGTTCTGCTCAGGGAAAATCTTCAACTTCATCACCGGCAACGGCGCCAGAAATGTTAGCGCTGGAAGTCACTCCTGGATTGCTGGGAGGAGCAAAGCCCAACACCCATTAGTTTACTGTCACGATTTGATAAATGGGCGATCAAATGGGTATATACTCGAGGAGATATCACTCTAACTCGGGAACTGGATCTGGTACGTAAAGAACAAAGGAGGTCTGGAATTCTAACTTCAGCCAGTGGGTCGACTAAAAGATGAGCAGGTGGAAGACTTAGTAAGAAAGGTGAACAAACAACTCTGGGCAACATGCTTACAGTCGTTTGTAGGGGGAAAACTATGAATGCAGGATCCTCCTGGTTCAGAGCTTCAAGAAACTGAAGAGAAGACTTGACTGGAATCTCCAATTCCAAATCATTCAGCGTTAAGCAAAACACAGGAACTGATTAGAGACTCCGTAGCCATTACAGTGATCCATTACAACATCATCCTATAACAACTACAGCTCGACTGGATCCTCCAATTTCGAGCTGCTCTAACACGGTATAACAAAGAAGTAAAGAAACTGGCATTCATAAGGCAAGAAGTCTCAGAAGTCTATAAATAACCAGAAAACAATGCTTTATTAAAGTTTTACAACGGGGAGCTCTGCTCAACCATCGATACCCACAAAAATGGCAGAAATGACTACATATACTTGGAACTAACTCAGGCGCTGAAGGCGCGATCATATCATGAATTCAATGCTTGACATTGAGGAGCTTCTCTATCAGGATGTGCTGTCAGTCTGCCTCAATCAAATATGTCCTCTGCTCCCCTGTCATATGCCTCTTTAATTCAGCATGCCTCACGCCAGGGGGTAGCTAAGCCTTTTGAATATTGGACTGGCGTGTGCAGGTTCCTCTGGTGAGTTGGAGACTTGGCGTGGATTTCCTGAAGACAACCGGTATAAGGGACCCTCCTAGGTAAATTTCAGCCGGGACCTCCATACTTTGCAATAAATGGGTGACGGGAGGCTTCACCCACCCTCTTTCTCCTTTTCTACTGAGCCGAAGCGGCTCTTTAGATCCCCGAGTGGAATCCCTGATGAAAACTCGACCCATTCCACAGGTCTCTTCTTCTTTCCTCACACTCTCATGTACTTCACCGTGACTTTTCCCCGACTCTGTATCAGGTTTCGGGGTTTCGCGTTCCCCGTTGTCAAGAGTTATTGACCCTTTGAACTCCCAATCACCAATTCTTCGATGAGTGCTCTTTTTCCCTTAGCTCCTCCTAGGTAGGCTTAGGTCCATACGACCATGTGTCCACAAGACTGCAGCCTTGTGTCTCCCGTCGGGGTTTCGGCCTTCCTGTCGTCTGGAATTTCTAACCCTTAGAATTTTCAATCCCCGAATTATCGATGCGCCCATGTATGGGTTAGCCCTCCTGGCTATACTATGGCCCTATGTGACCACAACAACAAATCTCATTGGGGTTTCAGGTTTTTCGGTGCTGAGGTGCACATGTACCCGAAACTCCCAATCCTCTGATCTCTAATGCGCTCCTTCACGCACTGGTCCTTCCAGCTCAGCTCCCGCTCATATGACCTACTCCTGTGACCACAACCTTGTCCCATCGGGGCTACGGGGTTCACGAGTTCGAGATGCATGAACTCCTTGCTTCTGGGATCTCTGATATCCCGATATGCCGATAGGCTGACACCTTTCCCAATTTTATTGGATGAACCAAGTCCGCTTAGAACTCATTGAGGCCCCCTCTTGCTAAATCCCAGGCAACTCGACAGCCCCAAAAACCCGATGACCGTCTATTTGCTTCGTGGATAGATCTTGGCTGCCGGCAGCAAAACCTTGCCCGCTCACTTGACTCATAACCGAAGAAGAGATCCTTTCGCTGCTGCGCTTGGGTGTTTCTTGTGCAACCTGCAGGTCCGGGTTCTCTCGAGCCCAGGACAAGAATTATCTCTAACACTCTATTCAAAGGTGACACAACTGTTGTTGATATAAGATAATACTCCCTTCCTGCCCGCCTTTTTTTATTTTTTCATAACAAACAAATGTTATGATACAGAGGAGGAAACAAGTGTCGCAAGTAAGAAAAACTAGTGCAAGTAGTGGAATGTACCTATGATCAATGCAGGGAGGTGCATGTGGGAGATGTAAATTCAGGTAAATGTTCCCTCCTTGGTATAGGGTGTCAAATTGTGAAGGATATAAACAAGGCTCTACTTGGTTGAGGATGAAAAACTACTGAGGGAAACAGTTTATAATGCAAAGAGAGAACCGACTATAGAATCAATACTGTAAGCAAGGGCATGAGATGCAATCACAACTTGATGCCAAAAAATGTCCATTTTTATGTCTTTTAGTCTACTTGGTGTGAAAAACGGTAAACTTGTGACAAATAGAAGTCTCTTCAAAACCAATTTATGAGTGTGAAAAAGACAAGTTCGCTCGACGATCTTTTCACTTTTTGATAACGAGTCAGAAGAGAGCTTAACTAAGACTCATGACCTTTCAAATCCAATTTAACGTGTGTGAAAGGGATAAATCACTTGACCATCTTTTTCATTTTCTGAATGAGTCAGAAAAGAGCTTAACTTAGACTCGTTAAGAGGTTTTCTAGGAGGAAAGTCAAGGGGGAGGCCAAGGCTCCCGTGATGGACTTCTGAGGAATGTCAGTATCTTACAAATAAACAACATAATCTTGGGAAAAACCAAAGCTCTCCAAGTTGAGGAGGATAAACTACTAGTGGAGTATATCATCTTCGTGATATATCAGATAATGTCTCTAACTAGAAAAGACATAGGAGGGGGCATCAGATACCCCAAAAAACCATCCCAATCGAAAGGGATATCCTCAATACATGGAAGGAGAGTACTCGGGGAGAGAAAAAATATTTCGTTTTCAGAAGGAGTGTTATCAAGAATGATGAAAACATGATATAGGAGGTATATGACTAGAACAATAACTAGAAGAGTGGGATCGACCAAAAATTTCATCGGCACAACCACTCCCTGAGACTTGTCACTCTCCAAGAGAAGAGTGGGGTCGAACAAAGATTGCATCAGAACAACCACTTATGCAACCATTGGTTGAAAAGGATGTGAGAAAAAAATGTCCATAGAAGCATCACCCCCGAAAATAGGAGAGGTGTTGGTTGAAGATTGCATCGAATAGGATGCAAGACAACAAGGTCAAGAGAAGCATCATCCCCTACAAGAAGAGGAGTGTCAGTCGAATATTGCATCAAAATGACTGTTGTATCAACCATTGATTGGATAGGATGTGTGATAACAGGGACCAGAGACACATCACCCTTAAAAATGGGAGTGAGGTTAGTTGATGATTGCATTGGCATGACTATCGTGTCAATCAACGGAGAAACAGGGTGTGGAAAAACCACAGATGCCTCAGAATCAAAAGGGCCCTTAGGTGAGCCGCATGCTTCGAGTATCCTAGCAGTGAAAGGAGACAAATGAGTAAGGTGACCTCCTTCACAAGTCCTGCAAAGTAATTTAGTATTACATTTGAGACATCTAAGCTTCTCAATTCCCCAACGTCATTCCTAATGGTTGGTGACATTCTCTCAACGTGACTGGAAGATGTGAGAGAGTCATCCCCTACATGATGTACAGAGGTTGGAGATGTGACATTGATATGACTCGAGGTGAATAAAGTGATACCCCCAGTGTGACTAGCAGTGGCTGGGTGTAGGTTGTCAACATGACTTGCATAGGTTGTCAACCCATCTCCAACATGACTGGTAGAGGTTGGGGATGAATCCCCAACATGACTAGCAGAGGTTGGTGATGCATGTGTAGTGTGACTAGAAATGACTATATTTTTTCCCCCATCATGACTTGTAGTGTTTGGTTGCGGGTTGTCAACATGACTTGCAGAGGTCGTCGACCAATATCCAACGTGTCTGGCAGAGGTTTGTGATGGAGTTCCATTATAACTACTAGTGACTAGATTAGTGGTGGTAGTGAATTGCGACATTTGAGAGAAAGGTCTAAGGAAAGATTGGTTCTGAGAAATTGTAGGCCAGGAAGGATCCTGGTTTACACCATGTCCCTATCCGGTAGGATAGTATCCTCCTCCATACTGATTCATCAAGGGATGTAAGGGCGTCGACACTGAAGTAGATGTCTACAAAGAGACAAAAGCATGATAAGGATTACTTGAGTGAGGACACATGTTTCCCCCAGACGAAGGAACTTCGTGAAGGGGGTTGCCCATACTATAAAAATAACTTCTCCTAGATGAAACACGAGAGGAAAGATGAAGGACCACCATGGGAAAAGTGTTCGTAGGAACCGACATAGAGGAACAAGGACAAGTGGACAAAGTGTAATAAGCATAAATATTTCCTAACTGGGCACTTACTTCTCGCATAGTGGACTCGTAGGAAGGAAGATTCCAACCTCCTATTGTAATAGGTGTTTGAAGGATATGAATCCCACCAAACAAAGAAGGATAAAAAGGAGGCATCATGCCCCCAGACCCAAAAATTGTATTCACATAAAGAGGTGAGAGAAAGGATGGAAAGTGGGAAGACACATCAAGCATACCATGAGAAAAATGATTAGAGACCCAAGGCATTGACTGAGTATCATAATTATGAACACTATTGTAAAAAGTGGATGGATTTTCCCCCATGAAATGAGTGAATGTCACGGGGGGGGTAGCTGTAAATGAGGGATCCAAAGTAACTCCACTATCCATGATAATGAAACTCAATACAAAATCCTAAGGCCAACTAGTAATCAAGTAGCACACCAAAATTTAAACGACCAATATGCATGCAAATGGGGTAAAGTGGCTGAGTGGCCACCCTCCATAAAAAAGGTATGTCTCTACCAAGAGGGGCTTGAGACTCCTTGCTAAATATCATAGGTAACAAAATCATTTATAAGGGACCTTGTGGTCTTAACAACCAGGTGGTCTAATCCCTCTGGCGAGGTAATCCTCCATAAAGTTTGTGTGTTTTCTAACCCTTATCTGACCCAGGGTACCTGCATAATAACCCTTACAAGCAACCTATGAGACACCTAAGTCAAGAAACTAATAGACCACTGTATGATAGATGCACAAGCGAGTAGTCGTAAGTCAGGTCCACCGTATGGGCAAGGTAGCAAAGCCTGAAACATTGAAAGCACCACCTTTCACATAGGTAAAGGCACTAACAAGATCCCCATATATGAATAGATCCCCACAAATATCTCTGATGCTAGGAAGGAATGGGGGGATATCCCTTCAACCAACTTCTCTCAACCTCATGATTAACTCTGGTGTGAGTAGATCCTCCTGATCTTACCAATTGTATAATGGATTTCTACACTCCCTGACTCAGACACATATGTTGATTCAATTTCCTTAGAGAAGTTTAATCACAAAATCCTATTCCAAGGCACTAAATCCTAGGCTAGTTTGTGCACCCTAGAAAATAAAATCGTTACTAATAAATTTTAAATTATAGCGTTGATTTTATGGTAGTGATTACTCAAAAAGGTATGGTGATGAAACTCATGGTGTTATGACTCTGCAAGTAAGTAAATATGAAAATAATGCAAAGTCTTAACTTTAAATTTTAATGTATGATATGCTCCTAAAAGTGATGCAAATTTTAAATTCAACTCTACAATTCAGAAGTAAAAATGCAATCTTTCACTGTATGCACTAAGCTAATGATAAAAACTCAAAAGACAAAAATGTCAAGCAATGCAAAATGCCTATTTTTTTGCATTTTCAATATATCGAAACTGAAAATGCATGGAATGAAAAGTAACTTGATATATAGCCCTATTGTGTATAAAAGAGAGATAACTCAAGTAGGATATCAAGAAATGAAACACCCAACCCAATGTACAAGGACAATAAAAATTAAAAGATGAAGAGAAAAGATTCACAAAGAAATTCAACCAAAAGAGGGGTTCCTCTCATCCCATAGGCACTCAACAGGCTCTAAAGAGACCTAAGAAGGCTCAACAAGCATCAAATCCCACCCAACAAACACAAGACCAAGAAAACAGGCAAGAAAAAGAGGTGTACGTGATTGTTTGGGAAAACAAAGCATATATACGCAACTTGCAGTGAGACAACCTGCGTGTATACACCACTGTCAAGGAAAAATGCACGTATATGCTTTGAAACAAGGCCAGGCAAGGGAGAAAAGGCTGAAAACTCAGACCGAGAGTGAACAGGAGCTGTCAAGCAATGTTAAGACAAGAACCACAATAGAAATGAGAGAAATCTAAGGAGAACATTACTTCAAACCCCTAAGAAAGAATATTCATCCTCAATATGGTCACCAATTTTGTTACGAGGACAATCTGTCTATGACTAGGGTAAACCCCAACACACAGGTATGACTACAGAAATCAACTCAATTCTAGCATATGCTATATAAACCAATGTGCAAGAGATATAAGAAAGAGGCCTGCCTCATCCAAACATTTGATGATGCCCATCATTGAGCACTTCGACCCAAAGTTTTGTACCTGCAACAAGTTCTCAACAAACAAGAAGAGCAAGCATATAGTGATAATATAAAAGGTTAGAACATTAGATAGCATAATCCATTAATATATAAAACAAACAATCCCATGGATAATAACTGATATATTTGCAAGATATCAATTGCACGGGAAAGGAGTATTTCTATTAATAAATGATCAGTAGAAGTGAAAATATTACATACTTCTGTGTCAGCAGGGTTCATAACCAAGAAACCAAGTTCCTTCCAACTAGGCCTCCACCACTTCAATCCTCCACCAAAGGAAAGATAATATAAGGGAGACAAAGAGGTTCTCCATCAATAAGGGAAGATCTTAGGGGATGAACACTATGCTCAAACTTAAATGAAAAAGGGATGCATACTCAATATGAAGTAAATAATTTCTCCAGAGTAACTTTGCTCTCAAAGTTGAATTCTCTCCCCCTTTTCCATATATTAGAATTGGCTTCTTTATAGCATTCAAAATGAAACTGAAGGGTCGAGTCAAAACATTTCTAGTGTATGGAAGGCCAAGGATCAAAGATCTCCTGTCGTGACATGGAAACCTGACATTTAATTTTGATTTTATGGCACAAATCCCGATGTATACAGGTTGTAGTGGAGCATTCAGTGTATACACTTGTTGTATAGCTTGCAAGTGTTTGACAACAAAGGTATTCCAACAGAGGATGAATACCTTCAGTAACCACTCACATAACCAGATCAAATATCAGCACACCGATGTTTTCACGTGGTAAAACCCTGATCTAAAAATGAAAGTATTTGTTCTGCTATTCAAAGTATTTATTTCCACTAAATCAAGTGTGCAAAGTGTTTTTGATAACTGTTTATGAATTTTGGTGTGAGGGAGTGTTGTTTTAATTTACTGTTTAACAAATTTAATCTGAATAACACAGCAGAATAACTTCACCATAAACACACAGCAACATGATGAGGTAGTTCACCCCTCCTGGGCTACATCTGTCAGGTCCAAGGCTCCCAATGGGCATGTCCTTGATATATTATGATGCTGAAATCGGTAATGTAGAGAGAAAAAGGCCTAAACAGACCGAACCAGCTGTGAAAATGAATTCAGAACACAGGAAGAAGCTAAGAATGACTCTGAATTCACCTAAAACAGTGAAGTGCAGTCCAATGCAACTCCATTTCCCTCATGGCCCTGATGGCTCCCCAAGCTTCTTTGAAGTAAAAATGGCTGAAAGACACCTTTGTTGGCTCTGCAACCTGTTCCAATCGCTCCAAAATGCTGAGAATACCCGAAATCAAAAAACAATTCATTTGAAAAGGTTTCATCGTCTAAAATTTATGACCAACAAAATTTTTGCCCAATCTTCCCTAAAGAAACTCCACCAAAAGTGGATTAACTGCAGATAAGCCCGCTAACTATGGAAAAGGCGCCTAAAAAGGTGGACTCCGCCCAAATCCATCGGAACTATTAGCATTAACATTTATTGCTAGTGGTAGTGGTTACATGGACCAACTAAACCACCACCGGTGGAACCGTTTGAGCCAACGGTAAGAAAAACTGTGGCATTAAAGGGTTATCGTAACTCCCGCCGGGACATGTGACCATATCTTCATTTAACCAAAACTTCACATAACCGCCGGTGGATGTAGCCCAAGGTTCTGGGCGATTGGTTCCATGTATAGGGGGGGGGGGGCTGGCCCCATTTCCGCCCCAACCAAATCAACATAAAACTTTAACAAAATGTATTGGGCCATACTTTTTAAGAACCACCACGAGCCCAGGTGGTAAGGCCTTGGGGCTGCCCTGCACTCGACCCGTAGTTGGGTCCTGCCAACTCCAAAATAATTTTTCCACTCCAAAATCTTCAGTCTTGGGGCCATGTGGTGGCCTCTGGACCTTCCACGTGGCAGATACTGATTGGCCCAAAAACACAAATGTCAAACCAATATCCAATCTGTGATGGACAATTGTCGAGCTGTGATTAGTTGTTGAAGGAATATTCCATGGAATATTCTGTGGAATATTATTTTTTTAATATTGTTTTAATCAAAGTCAACCCTAGTCAAACTGGTCTTTTGAATGAAATTGTGAATTTTCAAACTTGAATAACTTTCACATACAGTGTCATATTTGAGTGTTGTTCACGGAAACAGGATCGTATTGATGAGGCTTATCCATTCGTTCCGATTTCAACCAATTCTGAGCAGTTCCAATTTTGAGCATTTTCTTCACTTAGGACCTGATCACTTGATCACACCTCCCCATTGGGAAGCTTTTGGACCCCAAAATCCTTCAATTACCTATCAAGAATATGAGGGTACAGGTCCCTCACCTTTTCCACCTCAATCCACTTTGCCTTACTCGGTTTGCTGCCTTTAAGACCAACCCGAACATAATCGACATTTCCCCTCCTTGAAGTTTGTGTCCTTCTATCAAGGATAGCATCCTCTTTCAACTCATCCAGAAATTCTAGCGAGAAATCCTCTATGGATGGCAGCTGGATGTCACTTTCATAATCAACAATTAAAGGAGGTTCATACAAACATAGATTTTCCACATTCACAACGGAATACATTTGCATGTATGAAGGCAAATCTACTTGAAAAGCATTATTTCCAACTTGTTTAAGGATCTTGAATGGACCATAACGAATAGGCTTCAACTTTTTACCTTCTCCTTGCATTCTTTTCTTACTAATATGTAGCCATACCGCATCCCCTTCTTGAAACTTATGATCAACTTTGTGCTTATCATGTCTCTCCTTGTACTTTCCTTGACTTTTTTCAAGCTGTTCTTGAACCTACTGATGTATGAGATGAATTATTTCAATGAAAATGCGAGCTTTGTCAATGTCACTATGACCATCAATGGCCACATCCTTCTCAAGAATGAAATCTAAAGGTGACTTAGGCAAATACCCAAAACAAGCTTCAAAAGGTGAAGTATTTGTAGAAGAGTGCTTGGCCCAGTTGTAAGCATGTTGAATGTAATGCAAGTGCTCATCCCAAATATTGGGATGCTTGCTACAATAACCTCTCAAAAGATGTACAATGGTTCTGTTCACTACATCTGTTTGGCCATCTATTTGCGGATGGAAAGCAATACTCTTCTTCAACTTAGTGTCCATCATCTTCCATAAATTGGACCAAAAATTCCCAACAAATCTGGAATCCCTGTCACTAACAATAGAAGTAGGCAAGCCATAATGAACCCATACATGTTGAAAATATAAATCAACAGTTTGGTTAGTAGTTATATTTTTCTTACATGGCATAAGAATACACATCTTGCTGAAATGATCAACTACTACATAAAGATAGTCATGTTGCTTTCTAGATAATGGTAGCCCTCGAACAAAATCCATAGAAACACTTTCCCATGGTCTAGAAGGTATCGACAATGGAATATATAAACCAAGATTTCTACCATGCGAGGCCAATAACAATACCTCTGTAAATGTACCACCGTTTTGCTTACCCCGAAATGTCCAGCTATGAGAGAAGAATGAGCTTCTCTCATGATGCTTAGTCTCTCCCCCTTTGGTATACATAACTTTCCCAAATGAAACAACAAATTATTATGCAAATGATAATCATTCTCCTCAACATGATTTCCTTCACTCAAGTTAGCATACACATCCTTAAAATCAACATCTGATGCATACTGTTCTATGTAGATTTCATGTACAATAGAATCATTCTTAAGCAAAGTACTAGCACTAATAATAGGCCTTGAAATCATATCAGCAACCTTGTTGTAAATACCTTTCTTGTACCTTATTACCAAGTGAAATTGTTGTAGGAAGTCCATCCATCTGAAATGACGTGAATGTTGCAATTTACTTTGCGATTACAAGTACTGTAAAGGCTGATGGTCGGTATGAACAATTGTTTCTTTGCCCATCAAATAGTGTTTTCATTTTTTGACACTTTGAACCAACACATACAACTCTTTATCATATGTAGGATAATTCACAACAACACCATTAAATGTCTCAGAATGAAATGCAACAGGCTTACCATGCTGTAAGAGAACTGCACCCATGGCGTATTCACTAGCATCTGTTTGAATCTTGAATGGTTGTCTCAAGTTCGGTAATGCAAGGACTAGAGCTGAACTTATCTTCTCTTTCAAAGACTCAAAACATTTATGTTGCTTGCCTCCCCATTGGAAATCACGCTTCACACTAGTCACTGCATGCATAGGAGCTGCTATGGCAGAGAAGTTAGAAATAAACTTCCTCCAATACTGAGTTGCACCCAAAAAACTTCTTACCTCTGTAATGGATTTGGTAGTAGTCCAATTTAGAATGGCTTCTACTTTGGAAGGATCAATTCTCAAAGAGCCTCCTCCTACTATGTGTCCCAAATAAAACAAAGAAGTCTTTCCAAATTCGCACTTTGACATTTTAAGAAATAACTGATTTTTCTTCAAAATATCAAGTACTTTCTTAACATGCATGACATGCTCTTCTCTAGTCTTGCTGAAAATTAAGATGTCATATAAGTATACAATAGAAAAATCATCAAGAAAAAGACGTAAGACATCATCCATTACCCGCATGAAAGTTACAGGTGCATTGCATAAACCAAACGACATAACAAGCCACTCAAAGAGTCCCTGTTTGGTTTTAAATGTTGTCTTACAAATGTCACTTTCTACAATTCTAACTTGATGATAAACACTACGTAAGTCTAACTTAGTGAAATATTTAGAATCTTTCAATTGATCCAACAAATCATCTATCCTTGGAAGTGGGTAATGATTCTTTACCGTTATTTTGTTCAATGCCCTGAAGTCTACACACATGCACCAAGTTCCATCTTTCTTTGGAGTCAACACTATTAGTGACCCACATGGTGAAGTGCTTGGTCTTATGAATCCTTTGTCCAACAAGTCTTTAATTTGCCTTTTGATTTTAGCATTATCGATGACAGACAAGCGGTACATGCCGATGTTAGGAAGAGGACAATCTTGATGTAAATGGATTCCATGTTGAATCTCCCTTTTAGGAGGTAAACCTGTCGGTTCCTGAAACATCTCATGATGTGCATCAAATACATCATATAAATCTGATTTAATCTTGGAATCACAATTTTTAAATGCCTCATGGTTCATATCAACCTTGGGCTTAACCATAAGAAGTACAAAACTCTTACTAGAATTTACTAGCCTTTTTACTTGTCCCGCATTTACCATCGCTATATTTGCCTTCTTGCGATGTGATCTGACAATGAACTCCTTGCCATATTTAAAGAGATGATATTTATTTTCATGGTGATGGAAGATCGCTTTCCTGTCAAATAATTAAGGACTTCCCAAAACAATTCTTGATATATCAAGTGGCACCACATCAAGTTCAATTGTGTCAATAAAGTGTGCAGTTATGGCGAATCACAATATGCACTTTCTTGAGAATTGTAAGTTTGCATCCTTGCATATCCACCCAAGTGGATAAGGATTTGGATGTGGAATGGTCTCAAGTTTAAGTTGTTTGAACAAGTCTTCTGATATGAGATTTGCTTGTGACCCACAGTCAAACAGTGTGTCAATTTTAGTATGTTTTGAGACTACCCTCACATGGAACAATTCAATTCTTTCTTCCTCATTAGGAGCTTGTACATAACAGTTTGAAGTACTAGTGCTTGGCTTAGTTTCAGTTTCCTTTCCCTTCATACTTTTCAAACCCATGGCTGCAATTTTGGTTTCATCCCCTGAATCATCACCTAAGTCTTGAGGTGTAGTTGTAGTAGCTGCAGTTTTCTTCTTTCCCTTGTTTTTGTTAAACTGATTTCTTTTTTTAGGATGTAATTTCCAACTGTTTTTCTCTTCATGGCCCTCTCTTGAACAATGTTTACAAATGACTTTTTCACCCTCTTGTTTGATAGATGCATTCTTTTTTCCTTTTCCCTTAAAGTTTTATCTTTGTTCTTCCCTTTGAAAGGCGTGTTTCTACCCTCATCAAAAGTGTTTTTCCCTCTAGCCTCTAAATGCATAGCTTGTACACAAACTTCATCTAGACTAGTAGGATTGAACATAAGGATAGTATGTTTAAGATAACTGTGCAAACCACCTATATATTTCAGCAAAGTATCTTGACTTTGTAAGTCTAGCCCTAATAAGAGTGCTCTTGTCCTAAATTCTTTGGTATAGTCTTGCACATTCTATCCCTTAAGCTATCTAAAGTTTTGCCAATTCATTATAGACTTTTGAAGATGAGCTAAAGGACAAAATTGTTTCTTGATTGTAGTAATAAATTTAGACCATGATAAAGTAATCTTACCATGTTTCTTAATTTCATCCTTGGTCTTGGATTCCCACCATACCAATGCTGCTCCATCCATTCTTAATGAGGTTAGTTGTATCTTGGTGTCATCATCATGAAGGTTTTGAATCCTTAAATAAACTTCCAATTGTCTGATCCAATTGTCAAGTTTCTCTGCATTGACTTGATCGTTAAACATAGGCAATTCAAATTTGACATCAAGCTTTAAAAAAGGATTTTTACTAGTGGTTTTTGACTTATGAGATTGATTTACCGAAGTCGAGGAAGATGATGTAGAGGAAGAGGATGAAGATGGATATGGTGGATCACCATTTCCTCCATGTCCTTTCTTTGACTGATCATTACTCTTCTTTCCTCCTGTGGAACCCTCTCCTTCTTTCTGGTTTTCAAACACTTCTCCAACAATCCTATCATTTCTTTCTTGGTAGAGGATCCTTTCCTATCATTTCTTTCTTGGTAGAGGATCCTTTCCATCACAGTCATATCTAATAAAGATTTATGGAATTCCTGTTCTTCTTCCTTGGGATCCATATCTTCAGGAGCTTCTCCTTCTCTTGAAGATACGCTTGAAGCTACTTCTGTGGCTCCTCGAGAGGTGGTTTTCTAAACCTTCTTGGTTGTGGATTAGTTTGTGCACTAACCAAGTTTCCTTCACCTCTCTTGAGTTTTAGCCTAGTAAGCATGAAAACTTGCAAACAAATAAATTAATCTTTGCACAAAACAAATGCTGAGTAAAAACTCTAGCTTCTAAGGCTCTAAACCTGAGCTCTGACACCAACTGATCTGAAAATGAAATTATTTGTTTTGTTGTTCAAAGTATTCATTTCCACTGAATCAAGTGTGCAAAGTGTTTTTGATAACTGTTTATGAATTTTGGTGTGAGGGAGTCTTGTTTTAATTTACTGTTTAACAACTTTAATCTGAATAACATAGCTGAATAACTTCACCATAAACACACAACAACATGATGAGGCAATTCACCCCTCCTGGACTACATCTGCTGGGTCCAAGGCTCCCAATGGGCATGTCCTTGATATATTATGATGCTCAAATTGGTAATACAGTGAGACAAAGGCCTAAACAGACCGAACCGGCTGTGAAAATGAATTCAGAACACAGGAAGAAGCTAAGAATGACTCTGATTTCACCTAAAACAATGAAGTTTAGTCCAATGCATCTCCATTTCCCTCACGACCCTGATGGCTCCCTAAGCTTCTCTGAAGTAAAAATGGCTGAAAGACACCTATGTTGGCTCTACAACCTGCTCCAATCACTCCAGAATGCTGAGAATACTCGAAATCAGAAAATAATTCATCCAAAAAGGTTTCGTCGTCTAAACGTTATGACCAACAGAAGTTTTGTCCAATCTGCCCTAAAGAAACTTCACTCCAAAATAATTTTTCCACTCCAAAATATTCAGTCTTGGGGCCACATGGTGGCCTTCGGACCTGCCACATGGTAGATATTGATTGGCCCATAAACACAAATGTCAAACCAATATCCAATCCGTGACGGACAATTGTCGAGTTGTGATTAGTTGTTGAAGGAATATTCCATGGAATATTCTGTGGAATATTATTTTTTTAATATTTTTTTAATTAAAGTCAACCCTGGTCAAACTAGTGTTTTGAATGAAATTGTGAATTTTCAAACTTGAATAACTTTCACATACAGTGTTAGATTTGAGTGTCATTCATGGCAACATGATCGTATCGATGAGGCCTATCCAGTCGTTTTGGTTTAAATCAATTCTGAGCAGTTCCAATTTTGAGCATTTTCTTCACTTAGGACCTAATCACCTGATCAAACCCCTACGGGGAAACATCCATAGCCCCAGCAAATGCATCCACTTGGAGCAGTTTATTAATGCAAAAAAAATATTACAAAGAGATTTTACAAGAGAGTTTGTCATAATCGATCATCGACAAATGACCCTCCATGCTCTTTAAATAGAGATCATGGACCAATCAAGTGCTAAGCCATGGATCAATGGTCATTAATATCGAGGAGAGTATGAATCATCGGATCAATCTATGTCGGGAACATATCGTGACCATTAGATTTCCTAACTACAAATGCATACTAATGCATAATAAAGAAACACACTAAGAAACACACTTTTACCTAACGACATATTAGACCAAGTAGATCTTAACTAACTCCTAAGTGTCTAAATATCCTTACATCCCCTCTTAAGGAAAACTTGGGATAGGATTGAAGGATTCACAATAGTGACACAATAGGATAAGAAAGGAGGCATTAGAGGCTATCCCCCCTTAATGAAAACTTCCTGAACTCCTAACATATATCAAAGTTTGGAAAACTTCGCTTCTGTAAGAGACTTTGTGAAAATGTCTGCAACTTGATCTTCTGTAAGGAAAAAGAGAACTTCAATAACTTCGTCATGAATTAGATTTCTGATGAAGTGAATGTGTAACTCTATGTGTTTTCTACGTTGATGTTGAACTGGGTCTTTGGCGAGCTTGATGGAACTCTGATTGTCACACCAAAGGATGGTCAGATGTTGGTGCTGGAATCCAAACTCTGAAAGGATCTGTTGAAGCCAAAAGGATTCTTGACTTGCATTTACCGCTGCTCAATACTCTACTTCTTCTGAAGAAAGTGAAATAGTCTGTTGTTTCTTACAGGCCCAAGTGATAGGTCCTGAACCAAGGTTGAAAACATAACCTGCAGTAGACTTCTGATCATCAGGGTCGTCGACCCAATCTGTCTTAGTGAAACCAACCGATAAAAGAGTCCCCCCTGAACTATAATGTATCTCGAACTAAACTATACCACGAACATAGTGAAGTATCCTTTTAGCCATTTTCCAATGGATTTCATGGGGTGTTTGCATATACCAAGCAACAAGACCAACAACAAAGGAAAGAGGCTACCAACTATAAGAGGCTACCAACTAATTGACAGTATAGGGTGGCATCAACTTCAGGAGAAGTACAAGAGGCAGTAAGCTTGACTCCATACTGGAAGGGAGAAGGGGTTGGTTTACAATAATCCGTGTGAAAATGACAAAGAAGGTCACAAGCATACTTAGACTGGGAAAGAAAAATTCCTTCATTGGTTTGCAAAACTTGGAGGCCAAGGAAGTAGTGCAAAAAGCCTAAGTCATTCATTTCAAATTTCTTCTTAAGGATGGTTTTCACATGGTTTAAAAGTTTTGGGTCACTACCAGTAAGGATAAGGTCATCAACATAAAGGAAAAGGATTATGACATGGATTCCTACTTTCTTGGTATAGACATTGGGATCAGAATGACATCTAGAGAATCCAATTTCAATAAGAAAGTTGTCCATTTTGGCATACCAAGATTGGGGAGCTTGCTTGAGACCATAAAGCTATTTCTTGAATTGACAAACAAGGCTAGAGTCATTCTGGACATATCTAGAAGGCTATTCCATGCATATTTATTCTTTCAAATCACCATGCAAGAAGGCAGATTTAACATCCATTTGATGGACCTCCCATTTATGTGAGGCGGCAAGGACAAGAACAAGGAGGATGGAATTCATTTTGGCTACAGGGGCAAAAGTTTCATTATAGTCAATTCCTTCAACTTGGGAAAATCCTTTGGCAACTAATCGAGCCTTGTGTCTTTCAACACTTTTATCTGATGCATACTTAATTTTGTAGACCCATTTACATTTGACAATTTTTCTTCCTTTTGGAAGAGTTACAAGATCCCAAGTATTGTTTTCCATTAAAGAACGATACTCTTCATTCATTGTTGTATCCCAATCTGGATGACCTAAATCTTCTGCAAATGTCTCTAGTTCACGAGTCTCTAAAACTTGAGCTAGAAGAGAAGAGGCTCCTTGGAACTATGAACGTGTTCGACACTGATCTAAAGGATCGCTGAAAAGATCATCAACTGCTTCTCATGTTGAACAGACCCATTTAGGAAGCAATGGAACTGTTTCTTGTTCAGGTTCAAAGGACTCATCTAGAGGAATGTTAGCAGATGGAGGTGGATTATCATCCTCACTTTCATCATCTGAAGAAGAAACCATAATAGGAACAAAAGAAGGAACAAACGTCGAAGATGGCTCGCAGGCCAAAGAAGGCACAACCGCTGAATTAGGATCGCAAGCCAAGAGATTTTCATAAAATTTAACATCTCTTCTAAGAATAATTTCATTACAATGTGGTTGAAGAATTCTATAACCTTTGACATCTTCATAATAACCAACAAATATACACTTCTCACTTTTAGGCTGCAATGCTTTCCTTTTCTCATCATGAATGTGAGCCCATGCTATACTGCCAAATACACGGAAGTGGCTTACATCTAGTTTAATTTTAGTCCAAGCTTATTTTGGTGTTATATTTTTAAGAGCCTTTGTGGGAGTGTGATTTACTATGTAATTTTCACAATTGATGGCTTCCACCCAATATTTTAGACTTATTTCCTTAGATTGGATCATACAATTAGCCATTTCTTTTAATGTGTGGTTCTTTCTCTCAGCAACACCATTTTGTTGTGGTGTATATGGAACAGTGTGTTGCATTTGGATTCCCTATGTAGTGCAGTAGCTTGTAAAATTATTGTTCACATATTCACCTCTATTATCTGTTCTTAACCTTTGAATTTGATGTCCAGATTGCCTTTCTACAAGGGCCTTGTAGGAAAAAAACTTGTCAAAAACTTTACTCTGTAGTTTTAAGAAGTAAACCCAAGTACGTCTGGAAAAGCCATCAATGAAAGTTAAGAAATACTTGCACCCAGAAAAATAAGGAGAAGAAAGTGGACCACACAAATCACTATGAACAAGATGCAAAGGACCCGGGGCATGCCAAGAGGCATGTTTGTCAAAACTGTCGCTATGATGTTTGCCAAGAACACAACTGGCACAAACACCATCTCTGCATGAAACAAGAGGAAGACCAATAACCATCTGTTGATTACATAGTTGCTGCAATGAGCAATAGTTTATGTGACCAAACCACTCATGCCAAAGTTTGCTCAAGTCATCGCTATGAGCAACAAAAACTGATGAAAAAGCTGATGACCCAAAGTTGTCAAACTTGTACAACCTAGTAATATCATCAACAATTCTAGTTGCAAGAACATGCTTAGGATCTTTTAGATCCTTGATTACAACTTGGTGAGGTGAAAACTCAACGGTTTTACCTTCACCTTAATTAGTGATTTGATATACTGATAGAAGGTTACAAGAAAGACTTGGAACACATAATACATCATTGAAATGGCCATTATCTACTTGAACTATTCCAGATCCTACAACACTAAGAGATCTATCATCACCAACTAATATTTTCTTGGTGTTACATTCATTTAGAGAAGAAAATGTGGCTTTATCCTTATCCATATGATAAGATTCTCCTGAATCAATAAGTCACTCATTAGAAGAAGAAGTAGTAGTAGAATTTGAATTGAAGGAGAAACCAGAAGCATAAAGTGCATGCCCGTGAGAAGAAGAAGTAGAATCAATATTGATGTTGTGCTTCTTCATTGCTACTTCTAAAGCTGTCATCTTCTTGAAACATTTGGACTCATTATGACCATCTTTATCACAAAAGTTGCAATGTCTGTTAGTATTCTTACTTTTATATTTTTCTCCTTTGTCACCAATGAGAGATGAAGTTGTCTGAGAAGGTTTGGGACCCTTATTTTGTTTTCTGTTGTAGCGAGGATGTTGCTTCTTGAGATACTTGGGTTTATCTTTATGCTGGGTAACTAAGGATTTGTTGGAGGGACCTGTAGTATTGATCACTCCAAATTGTACAATCTTGTCTTCCTCTTGAATGAAAGAAGCACAGAAGGACTCAAGAGTGGTTTTTTCATAAGCTTCTTCCCCTAGAGCCTCTCTCATGGCATAAAAGGTAGATACAAACACAAAATATGCACTACCTAGCTTAGAAAGAATAAGATAGATGCAATGCTCTTCCTCCATCTTTATATTATATTCTTCACATAAAATTATAAGTGTTTTAAACCTACATAGATAGTCTCCAAGGAAAGAAAAATCATTTGGACTCAAGGTCAGTATTTTATTTTCTAACTGTTGTGCTCGAATAATATCGAGTTTACCAAACACAGATTCAGTCGTGTTCCAAGATTCTTTGGGGTCATCAATATATTGAAGGTGCTATCTTAAATTAGGAGAGATGGAAATTTTGATTAGTCCATGTGCTTCGTCATTCCTATCATCCCACTTGTCTTTCTTATTAACATTAGTGGGTGCCTTTTCCTTTCCCAAGGTAATCTGGTACAAGCCTTTACTTCTTAATAAATCTTCCATATGAGATTTTCATTGGAAGTAGTTGTTGGTAAGCAAGATAGTACTTGTAGAATCCATATTAAATATGCAGATAATGTGGATTTAAAAACTGAAACTGATGATCTGGATGGAAAGAGCTCGAAAAGTTATGCATTTAAAAAAAAAACAACACTGAAAATGAACTTCCGATGTTAGAGTTATGTCCATTTTAAAAAAGGCACAATCGGTAACCAAATGACCACGTGATTGTGTAAGTTGGTTTATGAAGTGACCCACTTTTATAAAGATAAGTGGGGATCACTTTTACAATGAAGTTACTTTATAACAGAAAAGATGCATGCAAAACAAATAACTCTAAAATAAAATATTAAAGCTACTTATAGTGATTCACTTTTATACTTGAAGTGAAATACACTTTACAATTTTAGCATGAACTTTTTCAAAAAAGGTAACAAAAGAGAGACTTGAACTCAAGAC
>SNQJ01S0013592.1:29216-52604 GCA_010110895.2 Picea sitchensis
GAGGAAGGGTTATCTGTAGGGATATGTAGTTTAGTGCAGAGTTCCGAAAATATTGATCTAAGATAGGTGGTGAGGTCTTGTTTGATTTTCCCCATTGAGGACTGCATGGTTGTATTGATGGTGACAACATTGGCACTGAGTTGTTTCACTTCTTGTTGGGTTTCAATGAGACAAGATTGCAAGGTGTTGAAGCAAGCTTCCAAGTCTTGGCTATGAGTATGGGCCATGAGGATGAGGAAACTAAAAAGGGGCGGGTAGGGTAAAAACTTTTGGCCAAAAAAATGATATGGATGAATGTGATAAGGGCGAAGAGTTGAATCCAATGGAATAGGTCTCAATTTTTTTTATTTTTTTTTTCCCAGAGTTATACTCCGGTCTGAAGAATACTGCAGAGAGGAAATTCCCAAATGCTTAACCAGAAAGAAATGTGTATTTACTTGGAAACCTGAACATAGTTGCGTGGAAATAGATCTTATCTGTTTTAATTTGTTTATGTTTGTGTCCCCCAAGGGTTAGGTATTCAAGGGTTCTATAGACAAGGGTTTTCCCTGTGCTATAGCTCTCTGATTTATGTGTGGGGTCCAATAGTAGCACTCGGCCCAATATCTCAGGGCACTAACTAAGGAGGATAGACCGTACCCTTAGCCTTACTACCCGAATACCCAGGTACTAGAGAGTATCTTCCCGAGTGTTGTTCTCGGTGACACTATAGAAATTAGGCAACCGATCGATTTATCTAAAGAGGGATTTAGGTAATCTAGGTCGATCTGTACACAAGTGATGTCTAATTTTCTACCACTCGAAGGGGTACCAATAGGGGTTACAATGGTGGCCAACAGATGTGTGCTTAAGTACCACTTATATTTCCTAAGTGTATAAATCCCTCAACTGTGGGTTTATGCACGTAATGACAGATATCCGTGGCTTAAAAACGTCAGAATACGTCTCTACCCTGAAAAAAATTTAACCCACACTTTTTGCCAAGGAAAGTGCTCTGATACCACTTGTAATATACCAGATATAAAATGTATGCAGAACTCAAATAAAATGCTAGTAATGGCAGAATAACAACAATAAAACTAGAACATTCACCACAATAACACTGAAATGATATAATAATAACAACATAAATAACACTTTGAATATGAAAGCAATGTTCACGGGCCTCTTCGAGGGGGAAACCTCTAGTTGAGAAGATCTCTATTACAATAATATCCAAGCTAGGCTTCTCATACCCTTGACTCCTATTTATACTAAACAGAAGCATCTAGAGGAAGATCCTTCTAGAAGAGGAAGCTTCTATTAGTTCTTCTTACATCCTCCTTATTCTATTTTATTGAAAGGCCTTATTAATATTGACCTTTATTACATCTGAATATATTTTTCTACCTATGTGCGGGTTAGGACCCTAACATTAACACATCACTAATTTCCCATACAATATGAGACAAGAACTGATCTCTTGACTTCACTGCTTCAAGATAATTCCACTCACATTTCCAATAATATAAATGAGTGGAGACATAGATGTAGGATGATTAAGACTCATATTTCATAAAAAATGCTCATGGATTGGTTCACAAAGTCCTTCCTACCACCCATTGTCAGAGATATAGTTATGGTCAGGGAAACTACCGAGGAGCATGACATTTTTCTTATGAAACACTTAAATTTGATTTATTATTATTTGGAAAAACTTTATAAAATCATCCCAAATGCTCCTAGGTCATCGAAAGATCCAAGGAAACAAAACCTAGGAACCCATGTCATTGGTGTGGTCGATTTTAATTCACATGCCTCTATAAACCGGTTAGTTGATCAAATGGGTCACATGTCGATTTCATCATACCCATCAGATTTTGGAACTAGTGATCGAATTGATGTGGTCCCTACAAAGACCCTCGAGGTGAATTTGGTGCAGTCCATGCAACCGAAGAATCCTCAGTAACTTGGAGGAAAAAATAAAAATTACAATACTAAGAAAGGGATTGCCTCCACACAAAACCCCTAGGAGGGGGACACTAAAGAGAAGAAGAAAAGATGGATTCCCTGTATGATTTGTGACGAGGACCATCCCACTCATTAGTGTCGTTGGAAGGATGAGGTCCATATTTTATTGGCACAACAGTGCCCCCCCTAAAAGCATGTCGTCTTAACCCATCCTTTCCCCCCTCAACCTCAAAACATGGTTGCCACAAATCACACCCTTCTACAAGTGGGAATGGTAGGTACCCCTCATTACGATGGGTCTTCCTTGAATGCTACCATTTTCATGTGCAACCAAATGGTCAATTTGTAAAAATGAGACAATAATTATGAGATTTCTGAGCCTTCTCATGTTGCACTAGAAGCAACATCTTCTTCCTAGCCTGGTGTCCCTCTTCACTATTGAGAATCCATATTTTGATGCACCGCTTCATCTCCCAAAGTGAATTCTATGAAACATGATGTATAATCCAAACACATGGTCTTCCCACAATTAATATTGTGGAATAATTCACCCAAGCATAATGTGCCATGTCCGCACTTGAAGTCCTCCAAAGCTACCCAACACAAAGGAAAGCCTTGATGTTTTCCATAGGTGGGGTTGATTCCTCAGAGTTGATCTTGACGACCTTTGATTCATATCAGGTTACTCATAGGCTCTCCCATTAGGTCACCTTTCATATCATAGCGCAATTGTTGGCGAAAAACATCTACCAAATAGTGGTGGATGAAGGATCCTTGAATTGCATCATGTCTATTTCTTGTTGGAATGTCCTTCACTCTCCTAAGATCAACACATATACAACACTATTGAAGGAATTCAATGGACATATGTTACAACCCCATGGAATAATCACCACCTTTCCCATTGATTTAGATGGTAATACTATCTTTGTTGATGTGGAGGCCGTCGACGCACCTATTGAGTTCAATTTGTTACTCGGGCACACTTGGTTCTATGAGATGAATGTAGCTGTCTCGTCGATCTTTAGGGTCCTACACTTCCTTCACTAAGGGAAAATCATTACGATTGATCATCTTGTGCTTTGTACCCTAGACCTTATATCCAATGTGGGGTTAAATTTACCCTTTGTTGGTGATACCATGCAATCTTTTGTCAATGTCAGTGTGGGGATGTTCAAGGATCCTTTTCCAATGGGAATTTTCCCCTTCCTCGACCGTCTCCTAATTCCAATATGGCTCCTATAAACATGATTTTATCATTTACCAGTGGATCCCTTGGGTGTTTTGAACCTTTGGTGCTACCTCATCCTGAGGATTTTTATTTGTATGGAGAATCCATATCGCTCATCCAGGTAGATATTTCCTACTAGACGATCCAGTAAGAATCTCATGGACCTGATTTGTATTCCCCTTAGGATGTGGAGTCCAATTAGTGTCCCAAGTTGTCTTGGTCCATCCATACTCTTCCTATTTAGAATTACTTCCTCTCTCTTGAACTTCCATCTAATGAAGCTATCATGGATGTCATGGATTCACCTGATATGTCATGGGAAAATTTGTGCCATCATGCATATTTTGTCCTTGATTTGGAATGGTTTGATTATGACATTGAAAATCCTATTGCCACTGGTCATGTGAAATGGTCCTAGTCTCCCATTATGATTCGTGATGTTTTATTAGAAGGGAACTTGGATAATATTTCAAAAACCACACCCATAGACATTTCCTAGAGGCCAGGTGTCGTGGAACACATCCTGGTAGGTTTCCACTATTAACCCCAAGAAATTGAAACATACACAAACCTATTCAAAGAATTTTGTGATTTTTTTTCTATGTCCTATGAATAAATTCCTTGCATTGACCCCCATATTGTTGAACATGAGATCAAAACATATGAAGGATCCAAGTTGGCCTATTAAAAGATCTATCCAATCAAGCAAAAGAAAGTTATTTCCATCAAAGTAGAGGCCAAGAAGCTTCTTCATGAATAGTTTTATTGACGACTCAACAAACGCTCAAAATTTTAGAAATGTTTAGGGTACCACTTGTTAGCACTAGAAGTCACCCTCAAATTGCATAGAAGGTAATCCCAGTACCCATCAATTTATACAGTAAATGAAAATGAGATTTAAGAGGTCAAATGGAGAAGACTCAATGATAATAACGTTTTAACTCAGAAATATGGACTAGCATGCATAACCAATTGACGTCTAGAATAAACTTTAGTCCGTAAGTTGGAGTAAGGGTGAATAAAGGGAAGAATTTGGTGAGGAGAGTGTAGAGGTCTGTCATGGACATTAGGTATTCCAATAGCCTAAGGAGGAAAAAATTAAACACAAAAACCTCTTGAATTAAAATCTCAAAGAAACTGAAAGGAATTATAACAACACTATAATAAAACATTCATCATAATATAGTTAAAAAAATTCATGAGAATCAATCATTCTTGAACTCACTCAGTATCAAAGGAAAATAAGATGAGGCAATAAAGCTGACTTAGATTAACCAAGATGTCTAAAAAAAAAATACATAACCGGAGAACCAATGTTCTTCATCAAAATATTACAATAGTAGGGAGCCTAGCTCAACCATTCGACCCTTAACAAAATACCAAAAATGCCTATAAATACTTAGAAATGATGCAACCATCGGAAGCGTGATCGGACCTACATATTTAAATCTTTCATTCGGTTCCTTCTCTGTTAGACTGTGAACGCCTTCTCATGTCAGATGTGATCCCGACTTAGTTATGTGATTTGCATGAAAATATTTCCCTCAGGAAACTTCAGAATGACAATTGGCGCCCATGACCCTTCTCTCCACTCATTCCATTTATGGGGTGAGGTGAGGTCTCAATCACCGCCCCCATTTTCAATAAATACCTTCAGCAATATCAGGATGAGGCCTGACACCCATAATGTTCCATGTGGTGCCCACGACTTCTTTGAGTCAATCCCGATGCCTCGAGGCCAAGTAGATATTATTATGTTACCAAATATAGGCGCTTTCAGCCTTTGGTGCAACTCCTCTCCATCTCTCCATCCTTCATGAGAACTTGGGACATAACTTGGTGCTCATATCCAAAGGCACTTCGATATTTCATCCTTCACAAACTTACGTCATGCTCCATGATAAAACCTATGATTTTCAAAACCGTGAATTCTTAGATCTGGTGCCATGCATCCCTCTAAATCGGATGGCTCCTGCTGATTTTAGGCTTCAGGACTTCGAACCTTTGGGTCTTCAGGACTTTAGGGCCTTTGGGACTTCAACATTTTTCTCATTTTAAAACTCCCGAAGTAAAACTCTCAGAGTGACAGCTCTGATGACGCGTGGAATTCTGGATTTGGATGGTCGAGATCCACTTTGGGTCTCTGGGCTCAGGGAAAACAAAAGCTCAAATATCACTTACGCTTCCATGTTCTTTTACCCAGAGCTGGCGATCTATTTACACATGGCTCTTGCTGATCAATGACTCAGATGCACTTCGGGCCCTTTTCTCTGACGCTATACTTCACACAACTTTTAGATTATGAACTCCTGCAAGCCTCTAATCTGAACTCCACATGGAATTCCCATTGTTGAAAGTTGAATCTACCTTTTTTCTTGAGTCGGGTCCAGAACAGACCGCTCTGAGTGTCGCGATTTGAGCCCGTGGTTGTGGCCTATGTAAACAAAGACTTGGATGACTGGATAGGGGCTTGGGAAAACAACAAGACGAGTGATTGAAACAAAAGGAGATGGGTGTTCATCTTTAGAGGAAAACATAAAGGCTTTGGGATGAGACTTTTTTCAGGTAAGACATCAAGGAAAACCAGGTCTTTTAAACAAAAAGGGGTGAACAAAACTGACTTTACCAGTCGAAGGTAAAAATTTAATACATGGCCCATGAAAGAGATAAAGACAGGGAAATGATATAGACTTAGGTATTCACAACATACCCATACAACTCTTGAAAACCCTATGTGATAACATTTGGCTCCACAGGGGATGGCATGCTCCCTGTGAGATGCCAAGAACATGTAGTTCTAGTGCTTTAGTTGTTGGGCTATGGAGTCTAGCTGAAAAACTTCACTGAAGAAAATAGGGAGATATGTACACTAATCCAATAAAAGGAAAACAAACAAATGGGCTCCAGAAGGAGATTATTTATTTACAATCCTAGGCTATCTAACTTTTAGAACATGCTAGGTGAAGGAAAACTTCCACCATAGCCACCCAGATTGTCTGGTAATATAACTCATCTTCACTTCACTGCAGATGATCCATAAAAATATAGGGAGGTATGAAAAGAGAATGAGAATATGGCTTGGAACACTGACCATACCCCCAAATGATGATAAGATGAATAATTTTGCACGCTTCAATTCTTTTGGAAAACATAACTCCATATATAACCCGACAGGGTCACAAAATTTGTAATCAGGAAATCTCAACTGGTAGGAAATTAACTCTTGTCCCTCATTGTGGCTCACCCGTCGTTCAATGTTCTTAGGTGGGTAGAGAGGTGATATGGGTCAACTGATCCCAGGTGATATTTACCCATTTACAGGTCTTGGACAGGAGATAAACTACCCACTTAGCTGCTCCTTTACATGTTGCTCTGTGTCTTCTGCGGGTCTAGGATGGTTGATTTCCACCCAATGATTTTCCTTAATGAATAAAGGAAAAGGCTCTATAGTTTGGTCTTGGAAATATTTCATGAAACCATACACACCTGTGAGTATCGATGAAATAATTCCATTTGAAAATTTTAGAAAATCTGAAACATATGACTCCATGTATATGGCCACAGGATCATGAATAATGTGATAAAAATCTAGATGCTTTATATGACTAAGCTTCTCCTCTATAAATTCCTCTCTTCTTGCAAATAAATGACCTCCTTGTTCTTTCAAAACCAACTCTTTATCAACAATAATTGCAGACTCTCCTTCATAAGAATGATCATAAGATAATGGTACAACAGGATTTAAGGCATAAAAACTATGATCAACCAAGAACATATGGTTATCTATGAAATCAACCATTACTTCATGTTCAAAATGTTTTGAAAACTGATCATAAGATTGATATGCATTCCTTCCCATAGAAAAATATGCAACTATTGAAGTATCTGATTCCAAATGTCAATCACACCCACTTCCTTATTGTTGTTCCAGATCTAAATTATACTCATTGTCTTCTTGCTCGAAACCTGAAACATACTGACAATCTTCTTTCTTATGCACATGCAATTCTTCAATACATGCTTGCATATGAACCCCCCCTGCTAGCCCTGATGTTCTCTTCGACTTCTTCAACATCTGCAAACAGGTGTCTTAAGGATGAATATTTCTTTTCTCTCATAAGAAGGACAAGCTATGGATGTTGAGCTATGACATAGTACACCATGGTAGTAGTCTCTGTGGGTTTGATTTCCACAGACATACTATGATAAACACTATAAAACCTCCTTTTGAAGAAAGCCAAGTATTCCTCTTCCCCTCTCCTCAAGTCATTAAACTCAAACCAATATTCATCAAGGGACTTGTTCTCAGCCCAACACTTTAAAAACTCTTTGCATAGCTCAATCCAATAACCAATAGAATGGGCTCCCAAACATTTAAAACACACAGCAACATCTCCAGACAAAGAATGTGATAATAACCTCATGGTAACATCCTCATGAACAAGATCAAACTGATCAAAAAAATTCTCAAAGGCCTCAAAGTGCCTTTCAGTTGTAACATGATCCTCCCAGAAAACCAAGGAAGATACTCAAAGGAATAAAGAGGATAAGGATGAAAGTCAAGTGGTATCCTTAAAAGTTTAAACATCTTGTCTCTAATATTAGCTTGAAAATTGGTGGGCTGGATATGAGGTTTAACAAGAACATAGACAGGCTCGACAGTAATAACAAAAGGAAATGAGATTTGAGAAGGCTTTGAATCATTTTCAACCCCCTCAATGCTACAAGGGTGATCAATTTCACAAGGAAATCCAATACAAATATCACTTTTATGAATAGGCTGAGGAGAGGAAAGAAGATCAGCATGTACAACACAAGAAGAGGGCATGTCTTCTTCTTCCAAGGATGGATAAATAAAGGAAGAGTTATTATCATCTAAATAGACAAAGCAAAGGATAATCCTTTTTATATGTAAAGGGAAAGAGAGAAATGAGTTGATAAAGAAAAACAAGATTTCATGAAGAAAGCTCATAAACTGATACCTGGTCTTCCCCTTCAATATGGTCATATTTCTATCAAGAGGGTCCTCCCCACTGGAGTCTTTGATTTTGGAGTCGCCAGGTGCAAACTGCAATCTTCAATGGTTCTAATATCTGATGCACCTTCAGAATCAAAAGCTCTTTTCCATTCTATCCTAGGGAAATGTCTTCAGTTCGTTCCTCGACAATGGCACTAGAAATATTAACACTACAAGTCACCTTCAGATTGCATAGAAGGTAATCCCAGTACCCATCAATTTATACAGTAAATTCAAATGATTTTTAAGAGGTCAAATGAATAAGACTCAATGATAATAACGTTCTAACTTAGAAATATGGACTAGCATGCATAAGCAATTGAGGTCTGGAATCAACTTCAGTCAGTAAGATGGAGTAAGGGTGAATAGAGGGGAGACTTTGGTGAGGAGAGTGTAGAGGTCTTCCATGGAAATCAGGTCTTCCAACAGCCTAAGGAGGAAAAACTTAAACACAAGATCCTCTTGAATTCAAATCTCAAAGAAATTGAAAGAAATTATAACAACACTATAATCAAACATTCATCATAATACAGTTACAACAATTCATGTGAATAAGTCATTCATGAACTCCCTCAGTATTAGAGGCAAATAATATGTGGCAAGAAATATGACTTATATTAACCAAGATGTCTCAAAAACAAATACATAACCGGAGAACCAATGTTCTTCATCAAAATATTACAATAGTAGGGAGCCTAGCTCAACCATTTGACCCTTAACAAAATACTAAAACTTCCTATATATACTTAGAAATGTTGCAACCATTTGGAGCGTGATTAGACCTCTATATTTAANCATAATACAGTTACAACAATTCATGTGAATCAGTCATTCATGAACTCCCTCAGTATTAGAGGCAAATAATATGTGGCAAGAAATATGACTTATATTAACCAAGATGTCTCAAAAACAAATACATAACTGGAGAACCAATGTTCTTCATCAAAATATTACAATAGTAGGGAGCCTAGCTCAACCATTTGACCCTTAACAAAATACTAAAACTTCCTATATATACTTAGAAATGTTGCAACCATTTGGAGCGTGATTAGACCTCTATATTTAAAGATTTTAGTCGATGCCTTCTTTGTTATACTATGTAGGCCTTCTCATTTCAGACGTGAGCTTGGCTTAGTTATGTGCTTTGTAGGAAAATCTGTCCCTCATGAAACTTTAGATTGAAAATCGCCCCACACGACCCTTCTCTCCACACATTCCATTTATGGGGTGAGATGAGGTCTCAACCATTGCCCCCATTTTCAATAACTACCTTCATTGGGATCAGGACAAGACCTAACACCCATGAATGTTACAGGCAGTACCCATGACTTCTTCAAGTCAATCCTGATGCCTCGAGGCCAAGAAGATCTTCTTCTGTGACCAAATACGGGCGTTTTCAGCCTTTGACACAACTCCTCTCCATCACTCCATCCTGCATGTGACCTCGAGCAATAACTTGGCGCTCATATCCAAAGGTGTTTAGAGATTTCATCCTTCAAAAACTTACATCGTGCTCCATGCTAAAACCTTTGATTTGTGAAACTGTGAATTCTTGAATCTGGTGCCATGCGTCCCTCTGAATCAGACGAATCCTGCTGATTTCGGGCTTTGAGTCTTCGGACCTTTGATTGTTCATGACTTCGGGGCCTTTAGGACTTCGATGCTTTTCTCATTTTAAAACTCCCAAAGTAAAAATCCCAGAGTGACATCTCTAATGATGTGTGGAATTCTGGATTTGGATGGTCAAGATCCACTTTGGGTCTCCGGGATCCGAGAAAACCAAAGCTCAATTCTGGCTTACTCTTCCATGCGCTTTTACCTAGAGCTGTCAATATATTGACACGTGGCTCTTGCTGATCAATGGCTCAGATTCAATAGGATGATTGATTGAAACAAAAGGATATGGGTGTTCATCTTTATAGGAAAACAAAAAGGCTTTGGGCCGAGACTTTTTCAGGTAAGACATCAAGGAAAACCAGTTATTTGAAACAAAAATGGGAGAACAAAACCAAATTTACCAGTCGAAGGGAAAACTTTAAGACAAGGCCTGCGAAAGAGAGAAATACAGGGAAAGGATATAGACCTAGGTATTCACAATAGACCCATATGACTCTTGACAATCTTATGTGATAACACCACTTTCTTTTAATTTCACCCATATGCATTGATTTTTGCATAACCATGAAAAGTTTTGGGTTTTTTTTCTTTTGTTTGGATTGTATTAGACGAGTCTTGATATTGGTATGAATTATCACTATAATGAAGAGAAGGCTATATAGTTTAGACACTAAAAAAGGAAGGTTTTTGAAACTTACATTTTTTAAACTCTCAAATTTCCTGTCAAAATTGATATTTTCCAATGTTTGATGGTCACCTCGTAAGAGTGTCGATGCCGATGAATGTCATACATCGGTTGCACCAAAATATAGATGTTTTGAATAAGACAGTTCCCCCTTTAGAACATCGGCACTGATAAACATTGAGTTTCGAAAATGCCAATGAAAAATTGTGCGATGATAAATAGTGGGTAGAGTCATTCATAGACACCAATGTTACATTGGTCATCGATGCCCAGTAGCACACAGAAAAATATATTGAGAAAAATCCGAGTGACGATGCCAACAAACTTTCCTTGATATCATGGTTGTCTGATCAACTCAGGAGGTCATCCCAACTATTGGAGCCGCCCTTATTTTTCACCTCGCGCAATTTTCAATTTTTGATACTTGAGATCTAAAGTTGTTTTTCTTTTCCTTCCAAAATCTTAAAAATCTGAAATCTTGTCGCCTGGATAGCAACGCTTTTTTGCTTTCAAAAAAAGATCCATTTTTTCGCAAGTATGTTTTCTCTTTTGTTTTAGCTCGAGATATCGCAAGCCGGATATTTCAATCTTTGAATTCATAAGTCCCGAGACGCGAAACTACGAATTCATTTTTTGTTTTTTCGCGCAAAGCATTAACTAAGGTAAAAATTTTAACTCATGAGTATGCATCTTCGGGAATTCGCGCCTCAGCATTCGTCGAACCTGAGTTTTTGTATTTATAGCCCCGAGAGCCGAAAATGCGATAACTTTTGTGATAACCTTGGTCAAAGGACTAAAGGTAAAAAACTAACCATGGTTAAATTTGGTTCTCGGCACATCGCCACTCGGCACTTTCTCTCATAAAGTTAAGGTGTCCAAAACCCCGATTCACGAAGTTGCGACATGATTATAGCGAGATTAATTAGTCGCTTAAATTAAGATTACCTTTTCATAATTCGATCCTTAATTATCGCCACATTGCGATATCGCGACTCTGCATATCATTCTCCCAAAAGTCTGTCTTCGAATTCCCGAGTCGCGATATGGTGAATAAATTAATTATTATAATTAAGGAGGCACCAAATCACGGTTACTATTAATTAAGATAAAATCGGCACTCGCAGCCTCACGAGTTGAAGAGTCAAAATGTTAAAACGAGATTCACGATGCGACGAACAGCGAGAAAATGATTTAAGTTGCTAAGATTTGATTTTTTTAAAATTTAAACGAAGATATGTCCCGCATATCGAGGTTTGCACACTCCACGAGGTAACTACTTTCTCTCCATAACCTGACTGCCTGTCAAGCCGCCGAACATTGATGACATTTATGAAGAATTAGGGTAAATCCATGAATAAATAAGATCGGATTTATGCAATAAATTTGTTTCCATTTATGATTTGACAGATTTATTTCAAATATACGAGAGTTTCATTCTATTTTAACATTTCTCATAAGAGCATAGAGTTCACCTTTCTTCGAGCGAACTAATTTCTGCATGTATACACAGGTCTATCACAGAAGAGCGAAAAAGAAAGCTTCAACCACGGCTCCACGGAAAGCTGCGAAAGCAAAGGTCGAAATCGCAGCGCAAGGTTCCAACACTATCTCTGATACTTCACCTCGGACTGGCGGCTCAGTACCCAACTGGTCATTTGTTTCAGATATTCTTCAATCTAAATTGGTAAATTACTCAGACTTTGATGATAATGATAACGAAAAAGACGACTTGAACACGAAGTACAAGATAGTTGTTCAGTCGGGAATGCACCTGGTTGCAACCAGACCATGATTTCTCCCATACTACGACATGATCCGATGGGCATTGGATCACGTAGACCTACCCACCAGAACTATCATAAGTGACCAATGGACCACGGTAGGAACTTTCAGACCAGAGCATATCCAAAACATGTACAAGCTCCCAGCAACTTCTGAATACACATATAATGTTGAATTACTGGAGGAATTCAAAAAGAAGGAGTGCACAGAATATGATAAAACTATGCCAGGTTTGATAAAGGATTGGGTCTCGCGTTCTACGACGTTTAGAGCGAATGACAAGGGCATGTATTCAATTTCTTCACTGGATCCACAATATATGTATGTGGCAATGATGACATGTCGACTGTTCGGAAGGGAGGATACTTYGCATTTCTACATTGYGTGGGTACCTCTCATATTTCGGGTAGCAGAAGGTTGCTCATTTAATTGGGCGAARATACTCTCRGATAGTTTGTTCAACMGGATTACAGAGTACAGGGAGMARAAAGMAGCCGGGGGACCATCCGCATTCTTCATGTCTGCGTATATCATGGACGCGATATGCTCCATGACACCTTTCCCTTTGATGAATTGGGCTTGGAGTCCAACCCAAGAAAAAACTGTGCATGAATACCACGACAAATTGTGGGAAAATAAAGCAAATGAATTTATTTATGAGATTTTCAACTGGGTAATGGTGCCCCTGCACATCACCATTTTTGGTCGTTCGCCACCTCGCATCTCAGATAGTATCGCTGCAAATCTGAAGGGTATCACGGACTGGTACGTAGAGGCAGAATTTTCTTATTTCAGAGTGTTCGGAGCTACAGTTCCCCCATTTGCGCTACCACTATTTATTCCCGACAAGCTGGCCTGTCGTGAGATTGGCCAACAAACGGTGATTGGCGGAGTAAGTAAAGAGCTCAAGGCATCATCGAAAAAGGTATGGTTGTTTTTCCCCATTCGGCTAAATTCTTATTCCTTATTGGATTTTGGACATGCCAAGGCTGAGGCTGCAACTTTAGAAGACTTGAGTTTGGTCTCTATTGATTACAAAAAGCATGATGCTCAGAAAATTGTAAGCGCCCATCTATCAAATTGTGGGTTGAAGAAGTTTGAACATGAGTGTTCACCCTCGGATGATACTTTCCAAGGGGCGAGGTCCTATGGGGAAGTGCTAGTTCAAATCAAATCTTTAGCACCCAAAGACATGGCCTCTGTTTTAAAGTTTCAGGAGCATAGAAAAAGATGTCTTCACGCTGTGCTAGGAGGTTTGGGTCTTTCCAAGGATAAAGAGAAGGAAGCTGAAAGTTTTGAGGGCCAAACTTCTAACCCCAAAAAACGTCAGGAAGGGGAGCAAGAGAAAAATCCCGAGCAGGAGAAGAATCCTGAAATAGAAAAAGAAACTACCGACCCACCCAAGGAACATAGTCCAGAGGTGGAAGTAAGAAACACAGACCCACCAAAAACTCAGAATCCAGAGACTGAGACGAAGACCTCTGATCCTTAGAAGGAACAGGACTCACTCGACACACCAGGAAAGGCAGCGAAGAAAATTGGGGAACCCATCACTTCTTTCACCCCTTTGTAGTCAACGCAAGGAAACATAGGAGAAGGATGGATTTTTGGTGAAGAACTCAGGCCCATCAGAGCAGAAGAACTTCCTCCCAATGAGTTCTTCTTCGACAAAAAGAGAAAAGCAGTTGTGAAAAGGGAGTTCAACCAGGAGGAAGGATCAACTGCTAAAAAATTTAAAGTAATGACAGATGGAAAAAACAAGAGGACTGATGAATTTGCCACAGAGATAGCAGGAATGCTAGGAGCATATGCATCGACGAATCAATTCTCGGTCGCAGCCTTGAAAAATAAGCTCAAAAGAAAGAATCGCTTGATAAAAACTCTCGAAGCTCGAGTAGCTTTGACTGCAGAAAATGCTAAGAGTCAGGCAAGTGGAGAAATAGAACTGGCCCGATTGGCCGATAAAAAGGAATTTGATGTCCTCAAAACCAAGTTGGAACAAGCGAATTCATTAATCCGAGATGGTCGAATACAGGCAAGTCAATAGAGGAGTATGATCACAGGGTTGAAGACTCAGTTAGAGGTTGTTGAAAGAAAAATGATCGATGTCGAGGGTTTTAAATCCCGAGCGATCAATATCAGGGGCAGGATCTCTTCTGTACAACAAAGTCTGTTAGAAAAAGTGGGGGTGATCCGAGAAGATTGCGTGCTAATGCATCGTATTTCAGAAAATCTAACTGTCAAAGAAAGAAATGCAGAGGCTGCTCGGGTCACTTTCCAAGAAGCGGTGATAGCTACCAACAACATATTTTCAGCAGGTTCTCCCAGACTCACCATTGCTGAACAAACTAGGGGTAATATCTTGTTAAAGGATTGGGAACATAATATTACCTTAAGCAAGGAACAGGCCCAAAAAGTAAAAAATGCATTAGAAGAAGCCTTCAATGCTATAGATGGCGAGCTGTTAGGAATGGAGAGTGGAGGTGACTCAGAGACGTTGAGGCAAATGAATGTAGATCAGATTTCCCTTGACATGAAGAAAAAGAATGAGAGAGATTTGACAGAAATCTCTAAGATGGACAGGGTAGATATGGCTCGAATTGACGAGCATTTAATTCAACCTAGCGCTTAACTCAGTGCCCTTGACATCATTGATGCACAAATGGGTAATAAACTTCCACAGTTAGCCCGAGAGTGCTATTTTTCCGAGGCCAGCCATCAAGCGGAACCTTCGCAGCTTGTATCCCAGTTTGTGGACAAATGTGTCATGTACACCGAATCCATGCGAAGACAAGCACCTGACACTTTTTGAAAATAGAGTAGGAGAGGTGGAATGACTTCGCTCCTCCTAGCTGTCAAGCGGAGCCTTCACAGCTTGTATCTTAGTTTTGAGAACAAATGTATCATATGCACCGAATCACGCAAATACAAGCACCTGGCACTTTTCGAAAATAGAGTAGCAGAGGTGGAGTGATTTCGCTCCTCTCGTTTGTAAACAACATTTATGAAACCATTGATGTTTCTAAAAAAGAGAAAAATTTGTATAAATAGAGGACCAAAAGAAGAACTAAGGGCTGGACTTTTTTGGTAACGATTGTAATAGAGTTTTTGCATTCAAGAAGTTAATACTATCAAATTTGAAGATTCCCGACTCTGTCACGACTGTGTTACAAGTTTGTTTCATTATGTTTCTAGTTTCATTTCATTTCACTTTCCATAATTGATGTGTATCGCTATACTTTAGTACGACCACTACTATAGTGAAGGGATTTCATTTTTTCTGTAATTGTTTCTTGTCTTTCCTCTGCACTAGCTATCAGCGGGTGTAAGACCAATTTGCATTTACAAAATTATATATTTATTTACACTATGTCAATTATTTCTATACTAGTTTCTTCTTATGTGTATGCGTGAGTTTTCTATTGACAGAAACTTTACGTTATCTACAGCTAAATGTTTTTCTCTCATTTCATATCTCTTTACTAAAAATAATACAGTCACAGGAAAGGGCCTCCAGTTTGCATTCTTACTTTGTTCTTCATGCAAAAATTTCTCTTTATTTCGACCTAATTGAAACAGTGTTAAAATCTATCTGTAAATCATTTTTTTACTGGTACTATTCCTAAATGACTGCCCCTGCAACAACTCAACCCAATATTCAACCTGGACTATCTAATCAAACACATATTTCTTTAAATCTCTTTGACATAATCCTCAAAACTGCTAACACCCGAGAGGAACTGGAACGTTCATGGGCAGCCATTGAACGAGATATTATTACCCAGGAACAATTGGAAGCTAGACAATGAGAATGTAGAAACCCTCATTAGTTTTCTATACCGAAGGTTAGCGTAATCCTTTATCAACCTTTATCATACTTTCGGATGCCTTGACACTGTACTTTTAAGCCTTAAGTACAGACTCAGGAACAACAACAACCGTTAAGTTTTAGGATGATTTTCACCTTAGGACAATGCATCATAGAGCCACATAGGTATGCTACACATCACCTCACCTCATGATTAAAAATGTAGGCACTTGTATTTCCACTTTTTCATCCACATTGACATTATCACATCATTAACTACATTGAAAGACACCTTATACATTACCCATGTAAGCCAAGTCACCAAGCAAGGTGTCAAGCCATGACTACTACGTCACAATGATCATGCCATGTAAGACTCCATGTCACCATGAATCATTCAAATTTTCCATCGAGACACTAATTGTGTTGAAGATAAAGTTCAAGAGAAAGAAGATGGAAATCGTGGACGTCGATGTTACATTGGTTGTCGGTGGGTTTGTAAGCATAGTTACAACAGGACCCATGAGTTTAATCGTTGATCACGAGTACCCCACTAACATAGGTAGACCAATATCATGAACTATGATTTTAACATGTAAAATTTCAACTCGCCGATCACCAATGGATTGTCGGCATCAATGAACCAAAACCAAAGACCAATCATTTATACATTCTAGCACTTCCACTGATGACTGCTTCAAGAAATAATTTTCTGCATCCTAGGCCATCCACATGACACTCCTTTCATAATTTTTACCTATATGAATTATCCATGTTAGTTGACAAGATCCCCAAACTTCAAATGACATAATGAGTGTTCCACATCAATACCTCAAAAAACCACTATAAAAAGTTATGGAAGCATATAACTCCCCCACATCGGGATCAACGACCATACATCAATGATCGTCATTTATACCATAGAATAGGAGTGTGCCCCAATCCCCTATATTTTCAATCATGGTTTCCAATCAATCACTTTTTGAAATCATCGATGAGCCAACTTAACGTCCATTCGTGTTTCCTATTTACATAGTGCATTAACTCCAAATTATGGTGCTGACAACGTAGTTAATTCCCAACAATATGTAAGGATTTTGTGGTACTCGACCATGGTAAATCTAGATGGGACTTATGGAAACACACAATTTGAATTTGATGTGTTTTGAGTAGCTTATCATTGTTTTCATAGAGAAGTTGATACCTTCTTGTTGTGAATAATTCTCGAGTATCTAGGTGTTTCACTCGAAGCTAAACTTTATTGGGATTTCTGTAAATCTAGGCACTAGTAAGTATTAAACCAGACAAATTTGTCTTTCATAGGTATTTGGTCTTGATGATAAATATTTTTCTTTCTACATTATATGACAGACATAGAACTAATCTAAGTTGTTTTCTTATAGGAAACATACCTCCTTGAATATGAGAAACCTATCATTCATTGAAGACATTGAAGGGGAAGAAGATCCTAGTTGGTGTTATAGCAATATTTTCCTCACCCCATGCAATTTGCTCAGAAGGCCTTTTATGTTTCCCTATGCAAACTTGAAGTCCCCTTTTGTAGTTCCTAGAGATAAAAAACATATGTTTCCACACATACGCTCCCTAACATCTATACAACATGCGTATACGCAGGTTGCACCATTACAACTCACGTACATCGGATTTTATGCTAAAAAATTAAAAATGGTGTCGAGTTTCCATGTCACATCACGAGATCCATGATCCTTGAACTTCCATATACTTGAAACATTCTAACTTCGCTCTTTAGTTCCATTTGAAGGCTATAAATGGGCTTTATCCAAGTGATGGAGAAGAGGAGAAGAATTCAACTTTGAGAGAAAAGTTACTCTAGAGAAATTATTCACTTCATATTGAGTCTACATCCATTTGAACTTTTAAGTCTGAACACATTGTTCAACCCCCAAGCTCTTCCCTATTTGATGGAGAACCTCATTGTCTCTCTTATATGAGATTTCCCTTGGTGGACGATTGAAGTGGTGGAGGCCCAGCTGGAAGGGACTTAGTTTCTCGGTTCCAAACATGTCGACACAAAATAATTTCATTCATACACTTCTGTTGATTACATTTTAATAGAAATACTATTTTCTCATCCAATTAATGTATTGAAAATATATGATTTTTTATTCCATGGGAGTATTTGTTATGAATATTGATGAATTATGCTATTATATGTGCTAACTTTATATATTATCAACATATGCTTACGTATCTTGGTTTTTGAGGACAAGTTGCAGGAGTACTTCTTTGAGTCAAGTGTTCAACGGTGGACTTCATCGAACATCTAGACGAGGTAAGATATTTATATTGTCTTGATATCATATTTGTTTATATAACATACTTGATATTAGAGTTGATTTCTGCAGTCATTTCCGTATGTTGTGGTTTACCCCATGCTATAGAGTGATTTTCCTCGTAACATAATTGGTGACCATAATGGGGATTGAATCTTCTTTTAGAGGTTTGGAGTGTTTCTATCCTTTGATTTCTCTTGTTTATATTGAGTTTTTTGTCATCTGATTGTTTGACAACCTCTGTTTGTTTTGAGTCTGGGTTTCTTGTCCTTATCATTAACCTGGCAGTGTTTCAATACATATACTGGATTTTTTCCCGACAATCGCATACATACGCGAGTTGTCGTTTTGTAGGAAGTGTATATATGTGGTTCTCTCCTAAAAAGTCGCATGCATCATCCTTGTTTTCTTAATTACTGAGTTTGATGTTTGTTGGGTAATTTTTGATGGTTGTTGAGTCTTCTTAGGTCTCTGTTATCACTGTTAAGTGCCCTCAGAGTGATAGGAAACCTTTCTTTGGTTTAATTTTCAGGCGGTTTTTTCTTTCTCAACATCATTTTCATTGATTTTCCTTACATCCTGGGTTGGGTGTTTTCTCCTTGATATTATACTTGGTTTGTCTATGTTTACATACAGTAGAGTATTTATATCAAGTTGTTGTTTAGTCCTTGCATTTTCATTATTTTATATTGAAAATACAAAAAATATATATTTTAAATTGTTAGCATTTGATATTTTGGGTTATTTTCATTGATATTAGTACATCTATAGAAAGATTACATCTTATTTGAAATTGCAAAATTGAATTGAAAGTTGAATTTAGAAAATCTTATCATTTATTGGGAATTGAAGTTATGAGTCAGAGAACTTATGACTTTGCATTTTATTCATATTCATTTATATTACTTTATTAGGCATAACATCCTCAGTTTCACAATCACATGTTGGCATAGGGGTAGACCTAGGGTTCAACTTTAACAACACACCAACAAAACCCTAACTATCGGCCCTTTTGGAAACACATGTGAAGAATATGAAGTCTCATCCAAGGTAGAGGCAGGGGGGGTTGTAGGACTCAAGTGTGTACAACCTAGGTGGGACACAGATCTATGATCACAATACTTAAGAAAGCACTTAACAATTAAAATTCATCAGTATTTGACCCTTATTCACATCGTAGGTAAAAACCCTAATTATAGAACAACATAGTATTCATCAAGGTCTAAGCACATCTAACCATTCAGCACATAACATCAGAATAAATCTAAAATTCAATCATATTGTTAATCACTAAGCTACTACATTAGATGCATCTAACATACATAAATATTAAAACACTAAGCATAAATCACATCAATAACATATCAACCATATCACACAAAGAAACCACAACACATGATATATGTGGTTCACCCCCAGGATGGGGCTATCTCCACCAAATCTTCTTCTCTTTTATTAGCTTCTTTCAATTGCCTTACATGCACAGAGCCACAAATACAACTCTACATTGGACAGGATATCTACGCGCACCTCGCCAGATCCTCCTTCCTCGAGTTAGGTCCAAGCACCAAGCCTTTACACAGTCTGTGCACAAAGCACTTACAAAACACTTCCACTTATCTCTGCAAGCCTTAAGACATCTTCTTTCACATAACTAACATTAGGACTAAGCCATTGACCTAATAGGTCTATTTATTACATCACCTAACTATCTATTTATACCTTACAAATGGGGCTTAAGCAAGGGTAAACCCATGGGTCGACATCCCATACCCGTTACATAAACCCTAAATCCAAAAAGTCTACAAAAGGGGGAGATATCACACGATCTCCACTTAGCCCTAGTACTTCGTCTTCGACGATATTATCCAAGTCCCAAAAATGGTCAAACATGACCAAGGTTCTCCAAAACTTGGTTGAGGGCCAAAAGGTCCCCAACACTCACCTATGAATCATACTGAGTCACTATGATCTGGGAAATTTTTCTTCGAAGGCCTCGATCTTGGCTTGAGCTGCCTCAACTTTATACTTCGCCATAGCCTCCTGCTTGGCAAACTCCTGAATGACTATCTCGGTGATAGATCCTTCCAAGCGTCGTTGCATTGTGGTGACCACTTGTTCTAGTTGTGCACCTTGTCCCTCGATCTTCTCAAAAAGTGTGCAGGCTTCATCCTGTACTGACTAGAGTCTCTGGTTCACTTCCATGACTCTACTCTACATGGCATGGACCTGATTATGAACTACACATTGTTCCTGTGATCTTTTAATCTTCTAAACCATTGAAAGCATTTTCAGTTGTGCTTGCACTGTCGATGCTTTTTTATTTTCCTCCTGAAGTTGTGCTTCTAATGTTTTTAGTTCTGGGTCCTCTCCAAGGAGCTCATAGGTCTTCGCACTTCGATTTATTAATTTCTTACATTCTAATGCCAATTCCTTGATTCTTTCGACTGCACTCTAAGCATTTTCTTCCCTCTATTCTCACACTTCCTGTGGAGTGATTGACACTACTTGCAATTCTAGTTCTAATACTCTTCCTTGGAGATAATCAATGGTTTCAATGAGCTTCCCCACTTGGATCTTAGTTGTCTCTTCTTCCATCTATGCCAATCTTGGCACAGAGTGACGTGCTTGAGTGACTTCTTCTCTAACTCCAATCTGCTCCACGAGAAACTGATATTTCTCTCTCTGGATCTGCTCTTTGTCCTCTTCAAACTTCACTCGGAGGTCATCTTTCTCTTTCTTCGCAACCCAAATTTTCTCTAGGGATTCCTCCTTTGCTTTCTTCAAGGCCTCTGTGGCCTATTATTTTTCCTCCTGTACTCGATGAAGGTGAGCCTTTGTCGCATCTGCTAATCTGCGTAGTTGGGTAGGCTCATCTCCTACTTCTATACCCCCTGATGACAATGATGCAGTAGACATTGCGCGGATTGAATAGAGATCCTGTTGTACCCCTTTGAGCTCTGCCTCGATGTTGTCATACATTGTCTCATGTTTGGATTTGTTTTCCAACAAAATTTCCTCCGAGGTATATGATACACCTACGATGATGAGATCGATATCATCCACCATAAGTACAGTCTGTAATTGAGGATTATTGTCTCATGACTTCTTCCACGCTGAGGGTTTGTTTGGAGAAATCTTCCTTTTCTTTGACGTCTCAGCCTTTATAAGGGGATATTTAGGTGGTGTCACTTCACCCTGTTCCTTCTTTTCTTCTTCCCCTTCATCCTCTCTTTGGTCTACTTCGTCATCTCCTCCTCGTCCAAGTGACTCTAATGCAGTTTCCCTCGATGCATTGTTTATTTCCTACACCTCTTCCTTCCTTTTCTTCTTTCTACTGTTGGGTCCATCATATTCTTCTCAGATAACCACAACACATTCGATGATATTGGGGTTGGAGAGCTATGTCTTCTCGACTGGTATAAGGAATTCAGCCGGCCACTCCTTAGTTACCTCATCCATGTATTCATAAATTAATTTATAGTACGACTGCAACTCCTCCTTGGTTTCATCCCTACGTGCAACGATATATATAAAGTGTCGGTCTACGTGAAACTTCACGAGTTGCTTAAACTGATGGAGTGTATTCAGAGTGATTCGGGGGAATGACTCAATGACTCGCGTGAGCTGTAGATAGTAAGTGTGGAAGACAATGTTCGACTGCCACTACTTCACCATATCACTTGAGTACCACAAGGTGGTGAACCTCGGAAGCAGTGGTTCTGACGGCTCAACTTCAGGGAACATTTCTCCTTCTGACATCTCCCAAGAAACAAAGGCAATGAGAATCAACAACCAGCTGAAGTGAAAATTGTAGCCCTGGTATTGTGCTTTGTGACAATATTGCTCCAACTAGTTGACGAGGTAGCTTGCCCAGTTCACCTACATCCCTTCAATGCACTTTCCTGTGAGGTTGACAACAAACCCCATGATTTGTGTCAGTCTGTTCTTCCTAACAAGATTACTAGAAATCAAATGGCAAGCTAGGCGCACTGCACGATTTTGGATGGAGGCTAACTTGTAGCCCCGCTTCCCTTTCTCCACATCACCATAGTTGTCCTTTATTTGCTATGCTAGGGAATGATCTACAACCTTCCTTGGGCAAAAATCCTGAGGGTCCAGTCCCTGCATGCTTAATCAAGTGATCTGGTGGATCAACGCCATATCTACAGTGATGCGCCTATCCAACCACAAGTACGACATCAGGAGGAGTTTAACGCATGCGTTAACCTCCTGATGTCTGTTGAAGTGAGGTATCTTCATCACATTAAGGATTTTTTATTTCATGATGTCCATGGTCCATAGCTGGGTGACTATCTTCGGCTTCTTCCCCGTTGTCTTTGTCAAGTACTTATGTGGCATGACCATTCTATAATTCTTGCGGTCTCCTAAGTTGAAATCAATGATCTTGAGTGTCAGAATCTATCCCAACTATGGTCCAACTGTGTGTATCCCCTTCGAGAGGTACGCAGTGATCAATGTGTAGTCGAAATATCTCGAGACACTGTCATGAATAACCATGCTAACCAGAGTTGGTATATAGTCGGGCAAGACCGATGGGATGAGATTTCCATTTGCCAGGTCATCATGATTCTTATTGTAAGTTTTAAACCTGTGAAGTAAATAAATGCATATAGATTCTTAAGTAAAACATAAATTAATCAATGGCTCATTCACATAGTACACATAGATTTATACCACAAACCCTCAACCTAGGAAAACCTTTCTTATATTCATTATATTGAATTTCACCATTCACCATACAACATATACAATGTTTTTAGGTATTCTGTAGATACCAATACCCTAATCCCTTAATCCATGATTAATTTAGAAAACCGCTAAAAATAGCAAAATCCACTAAAAATAGTAAAAAGTCACCCCCAAAAAATAATTTGGGGCACTGCCTCGAACCCTGTTGGCCTCGGGCTAACGCCCATTGTGTGTAACCAGGGGGGGCCATACCTGCCCCCCCCCCCCCCC
>SNQJ01S0013592.1:59293-88823 GCA_010110895.2 Picea sitchensis
TTGGCACAGGGGCAAGCCCAGGGTTAAACTCTAACAACGCACCAACAAAACCCTAACTATCGACCCTTTCAGCAACACCTGCAAAGTAGATGAAGTCTCACTCGAGGTAGAGGCAAGGGGGGTTGTAGGAATCAAGTGTCTACAACCTAGCTGGGACACAGATATGTGATCACAATACTTAACATAACACTTAACAATTAACATTCATCAGTATTTGACCATTATTCACATCGTAGGTAAAAACCCTAATTACAGAACAACACATTATTCATCAAGGTCTAAGCACATCTAACCATTCAACACATAACATCATAATAAATATAACCTTCATTCATATTATTATCCACTAAGCTACTACATCATATGCATATAACATGCATAAATATTACAACACTAAGCATAAATCACATCAATAACATATCAACCATATCGCACACAGAAACCACAACACAGGATATACGTGGTTCACCCCCAATGTGGAGCTATGTCCACCAACTCTTCTCCTCTTTTATTAGCTTCTTCCAATCTCCTTACATAAACAGAGCCACAAAGCCAACTCCCAATAGGACAGGAGATTTGCGGGCACCTTGCCAGATCCTCCTTCCTTGAGTTAGGTCCAAGCACCAAGCCTTTACACATTCTGTGCACAAAGCACTTACAAAACAATTGCACTTAGCTCTGTAACCCTTAACACATATTCTTGCACATAGCTAACATTAGCACTAAGACATAGGCCTACTAGGTCTATTTCTTACATCACCTAGATATCTATTTATACATTACAAATGGGGCCTAAGCATGGGTAAACCCATGGGCCAACATCCCATACTCATTACATAAACCCTAAACCCCAAAAGTCTACAAATGAGGATGAGATACCGTGATCTCCACTTAGCTTGGGCGCTTCATCTTCGACTAGCCTGTCGAAGTCCCAAAAATGTTCAAACATGACCATGGTTCTCCAAAAATTCGTCAAGGGATAACACCGCACCTTTTGAGTAATCAAATCCACTAAAAGTAATGCTAATAAATTTAAAATTGATTAGAAACAATTTTATTTTTCAGAGTGCACAAACTAGCTTAAGATTTAGAGCCTTGGAATAGGATTTTGTGAGTAAACTTCTCCAAGGTTATTAAACTCAATATATGTTTCTGACTAAGGGAGTGGTGAAATTCATTGTATAATTGGTGATGTCATGAGGCAACTCTCACACTAAAGTTAAGAATGAGGTCGTTCGAGGTTGGTTGAGGGGATATCACCCCAATACCTTATTATCGTCAGAGATATTTCTAGGGATCTATTCGTATATGGGGGTCTTTCTAGTACCTTTACCTCTATCAGAGGCGATGCTTTCGATATTTCGAGCTTTGCTACTTTTCCCATATGGTGGACCTAACTTATGACTATTCACGTGCGCATTAGTTATATCATGGTGGCTTAGTTTCTTGACATAGGTAGACACATGGGTTATTTGCAGGGGTTATTTGGTAGGTACCCTGGGCTAGATAAGGGTCGGACAACATACAACCTTTATGGAGGATTACCTCTCTAGGGGGATCTGACCGACTAGTTTTTAAGCCCACGAGGGCCCTTGTAATTGATTATGATACCTCTGATATTTGGCAGGGAGTCTCAGGCCCCTCTTGGGCGAGGAATACCTACTTTAGGGAGGGGGGGCCCTTTCAACCACTTTATCTCGTTTGTGGGCATTTTTTCCTTTCTCATATTTTTAGTGTGCCCACTAACTGTTAGTTGGCCTTAGGATTTTGTATTGTGTTGGCGTGGAATTGACCAGACCTCCTTCTCAGGTTACTAACAAAAGGCACTCAGTAGTCTAGAGCGCTGGAATTTTCATCTCCTCTAAAGAGAAGAAGTCTCACCCAAAGCGCAACTAAGACAGAAAGATAGAGAAGGACAACGAGAATACTTAGGTGGGTTTCTAGAATATTCAAGATTCACCATGATCTTGTGCAAGACAGACTAACGAAATAACAGATCTGAACTCATTCATACTGTAAATAAAGACAATAAAGTTGTGATAGCATTTGTAAATAGAGACAACACATTGATCTTATCAAACACAAACAAGTAAGGTACAGAAACATATTCATAATCATACACAAAATTACATAGTATATTTCAAACTTTTAGTTCCTTCCTTATATATTATCAAAATATCTTCTCAGATACAATCTCAGAGATACAAATCAATACTCTGTTATGAGATTTTGGCTCTGTACTCATGTCACAGAACTCTATCTACCCTTTTCCCCAAAAATGTATACAATTTACAATCACCAAACCTTTAATATATTTGCGCCCTCTATATCATCTATGACGAAACCCAAAAACCAACCAAATAAACCCAACCATACCCAACCCTTTTACAATAATATGCATTTTTATGGGACTTATCGGTAAATGCAAACAAAAACCGATCTCCCTAGATCCACCTAGATCTAGAACAAAACAAAACAGAATATGACTCTTTCCCTAGGCTCTAATCATTGAGTTAACTATCTAACAAGAGATGGGAAACATACCATTTAAATATCCCCTCCTCTTGCCATTGTCATCCTAGCTCCACTCCAAATCTCCCATGATATTGAATATGCAAGGGAACACAAGCCAACCAAAGTGAAAGCAAGAATATACTCAACGAGAACCTATGTATGTGATCAAGGAATCATACAATAAAAGAAGATAAGTTTTATAGGAAAGAAACATATCATTGTGTCATATTAAAATGAAAGTGGAGATTACAACCAAAGCCTTGATGTTGCAAGGTCCCCTTCCGATGACCCTTTGATCCAACACACACAATTTCTCCAAGATTGAATGAAGAATATCCACAATGACTAGATGAACTGAAATGGAGCCCTCAAGTATGAACTAAAGTAGAATTCCTCATCCAATTCTTATCCTTGAATCAACCTTCTGTGTTTAAAATTTTCCATGAAAGATCCCTCTTTTTATAGGGGAAAAAGAGATGGTTAAAGAGATTAAGATGATCCCACCAAATCAAAGAAGCGAGTAAGATCCCATCCATACAGACACCACCTCATATTCTAGAATATCCCTTTCTATAAATTTCGCAAAACTTCCCCTTTTCTTAGTATTTTGACATCGCCGCACCCTAGTTGTAGAGCAGCTTGCGAAGACATCGCAATCTAGCTTTAGAGAAGGGGGTGATGATCAGGGATCGTCGCATACTTCATATAGTGCAGCCTGTGACAACCTTCCTTAATAGTGTTTTTGAGAAGACAAAGTCAGTCACTCTCCTCATGAAGAAAGGCTCTTTTTGAAAAAATGTTTTCAATGGATCACTGGGGTGACAAAAATAACATGTAACAGAATTCCCCACAAAGTATGAGATTGGAACTCGTGAAAGATGAAATACTCTGTAGAATGTGTGTGTCGGGAACAAGCACATCGGCCGAGAACCTACAAACAATCAAGAATCAACATAATAATATACCATTTTCTGGGGTAGACATTCCCATACTTAGATTACAAAATTTCAAATGAGTCATGGCCACCAAATATACACTATGGATCCATGTCAATGTGAAATCAACATAGCCACCCAAAATACACTGTGGATCTATGCGCTAAAATGACTCAAATTCAGACATATCCATGAGACATACAAAGTGGATCTATGTGTCAATAGAAATAATTAATACTTCGTCGCAACCTGGACCTGAATGGTTTGATCCAGGGTCTTCATTTCCATCATCTCTAAGTACGAATATGACCATGCGATTACAGGTGTTGAATTCGAACATGGTAGAAACCAATTGATTACCGATCAATGATGAAAACCATTAATAAGTGCAAGGGAAATCACCATTAATTTAAATGACTCCCAAAGTACCCTAGTACAATCCATTGAATGTGAATAAATTATTTGAAGTTGAACACTTGATGGAGTCTTCCAATCAGGGGTCAATGATGTGAATCCACTCTTGAAAGGAAAGAAACCTGCCATTGAGGCATGCTGGATTTAAGGTACTGTATAATTTCTAAGTCTTGTTCCTGGATAATGCATTGAATTCGATAGGAAAAGAGTTGTCACAGGAGGGACTTGATGTATCCCCCATCAATGGCATGAAATGAGTAACAAATTTGAGGTAGATTAGAGCATGAAGTGATTTGGAACTGACACAGGGAAAGTCGAGATGGTAGAATATTTATAAATGCAGATGGTCGAATCAATAAGAGGCTTATTAAGGATGGACTTCTATTGAACATATGAACGACACAACAATGGTCTTGGCAGCATTGACTCAAGGAGGACCCAACATACAAATATGCAGATGGTCAAATGAGAGACAAATGGATTTCCCAATCCGAATTCAATGATGAAGGGGGGTGTCATGTTCAAGAGCGACTATTACTGCCACTAACATGGATACAGAGACACATTTATTTCCCAATTCCCCCCACCATTTCTAGAGAGTACCTCTTTATTTTTACGCAAGCTTGAGGAGGATAACATATGCTTGTTGATGTAAGCTCATCCTTCGGACGAGTCCCTCAGAGTATGTTTAACGAACCCTAATAAGGAGTGGTTCGGTCCTATGTGGGTATTTCGATATTTGTTTAACAATTCCAAAGAGAGAAAACTCGGGGGTTTTTCATGTTTAGAGAATCTGAAAAACACTTAAAGAGAACTCCATCAATTCATTTTTCGTAAATTAATCCAATGAGACCGAAAAAGTGATAACCTTCCACTTATCAATTTTTTTCTTCAAATAATTTTACGAGCATGAAAAGAACAAGGTTGCTCAGACATATTTTCGTTTTTATGGAGTGTGAAAAGAGCTTAAAGGATATTCCATAAGTTTCATTTTTTGTTTTACCATTACGAGTACAAAAAGCAACAAACGTATACTCGGTTACATTCTCATTGATTTACGAGCATGAGAAAGAACAAAAACTAAGCTCAGAGTTTTTCCTGAAAAACTCTAAAAGGATTTGTACATGCAACAAATGTATGAAAGAAAACCAAAAAGGCGTATCCATGTTCAATAATTCACTCCTAGGTTTTTTCATCTGCAAAAAAACAAACACTTGCAATGTCATTAGATTTTTAGGGTTTAGGAGAAATATATAAAATAATATAAAATATAAATGAAAAAAATGAAAAGTTAATAAAAATGGGTAAAAACTTCATTTCACTATTCCATTTGTTATTTCACCCAAACTTTGTTCAAAACCCCCCATTAACCTCAATTTTCCACTGCAGATTGCGGAAGGAACAGTTGATCATTTGATGACCGGTCTCTGCAGAACATGTAATTTTCATCTCTTTCAACTTTTCATGGATGAATTTTTTCTTTTCATTGGTTAAAAATGACTTTTTGAGTTGAGTTTCCAAGGGTACCTTTGCACGGAGGTCGTTGCAGGTGCCTTATATCATTCCCTATGACGACCCAAGGTTTTTGTAGGAAGACTTAAGGCTAGCTTGCGATGACTCTGCACTGTACGAACGCCCGGGCCTGCGACGTGTGCAAAACAAAAAGTGTTTTTAGATGTATTTGCCAATAAAAAGTTTCCAAGGAGAAGATGAAGATGCTAATCTCTCTTTTATGTTCCATTACAAGTTTTCCATGGTAAGAATGTTGGAATGGCAAGAGAGATAGCATGAGGAGGAAGACTAATTTTTTGGGAATGACCCGGGAACAGTAAATTCCCTCTAGCAGTGTGGATTGTTAAAATTCTTCAAGATCTAGGGCATGAGGGCCTAACTGAGGTTACTGAAATACCTAGTTCACAAGTGGGATGTGAACCAACAGGAATTCCGTGTGGGTTCTCACATTCTTATGATAGATATCGAGGATATGTAATTCTTGACCGATTTATATCACCGTGGGTCCCGAGCTACGCTTATAGGTAGAAAGGGAGGTGTCGAGCCTATGAGTCACTATATCAGTACACATTGCATGCTCGGTACTCAGAAGAATAGAGGAAAAGTCATTATCATAGATGTTCGTGACTTGCCTCTACTGAACATCCACTACACTTTCACATGCATGGAAGGGAGTGCAGCTCCCCATATGGCTCTTCAAAGATATTTCCAGTATGCAATGGAATGTATAGAGCCCCGAGTTGTCAACTGGTGGGACAGGATTCTCAGAACCATGAAAAAACAATTAACCAAGTGCAGGAATGGTGAATTGAAACAGTTTGGATACGATTCGATTTTGGTGTCCTTCTTCCTGGAGAGGGTCCCATCTTTACGCTTGTAGGTAGAGTGGGGTATACCTGCCCCACATTATCCAAGAATGAAGAGGTGGGTCTACCTTATGGAACAACATGTGACTGGTCATATCATTAAGTATAATGATATTTTCTTTGACTGGTTGAGGACCCAAATGCTTATGGTCGACGAATATGCCTATGTTGGTTTAGACTTCTGAGATTATCTAGACTTGGTTCTTCCTAACGGTTCCCAATGGGGGGACATAGGTAAGAAGGGCATTTTGTTTTTATAATGTTTTTATGATTTTTGATATAAAATGTTTTTATGTGTTATTTATCCGTTGAATAATCAAATGATCTTTTGATGATGTAGGTGTGGGACCTTTCCGATCTCCAAGTTTATCCCCCATTTAGAGGTGATGGGAGAGAGATGACATAGCAGGAGTAGTTGCTGCTGACTACGAGATTCTAGAGTAGAATCTAGAGGGTCTCACGATGAACATCCTGGATGCCTCCATCGATGATATTCCGAGACATTATCAGTGCCATACATTGGGTGTATCTACTTCCATCGATCATCTACTCTGTAAATTAGCACATGCAGTCACATGTTATAGAAAGAAACATCCTTGATGCACTATTTGTATATGAATCCATGTGCTTCACATTTTTTATATTTTGGTCTTAGGAGAAAAACACTTTTTATAACACTTTTATCGTTATATATATGAGGCTTATACCGAATTACTTGTTGTATATACAAAGTGTGACTGGATTTTATAAATGTCTCAAATGTCTGTCTAACACATAATTATCCAAACCATATGTTAATGTATTTAGATATCTAGGAATATGTTGATATTCAATGTAATCAAAATGACGTTCCAAGAGGTGAATTCATAAATATACCCTTAATAATGCAGGACTTCGAATGGAGTAAACATTACTCAATTGTGGGACTACTAACTGAGAATCGAGTCGTACAATAAGATGGGGGATTCCAGGTGAAACAATGTCAGTCAATAATTTGATGACTACATTGTATTCCACGATATTGTTAGTTGCGCGACCAAGGAAAACACCATGTATACTAATCAAATCATCTGTAAGTGCATACATTTCCCAAGTAACAAATGCTAAGTTCTAAGTGTTGCGACTAGCGCCATCAACTAAGCTAATGTAGGGTAGCGAAGACACCAACATATGGAAACCAAGCAAAATGCAAGGTAGGCAGCTGAAGGTTGAAACCAAACAACGAAAAATAACACTAAAGTATGATATACTAAAGTACAAACACTCATGCAAAAATTAATTAAGCATAGTACTTCTTTAAGTAAAGCCCATTTATGGGTTCAATCAAAGGGATTCCATCATAATCAACTAGCTCATAAGATCCCTTCTTCAACAGACCTTTGACAATGTAAGGACCTTGCCACATGGCCTCAAATGTACCAGCCCCTAGCAAATCACGATCATGTTCGTAAATAATAACTAGATCACCTTCAGAAAAAACATGTGGCTTGATATGTTTTTCATATTGGGATTGAACACGTTTCTTCTGGGTTTCAATAACTAAGGCAAAATCGCGATGAGTTTCGTCTAGTTGCATCAAATACAAAAGACACTCTTCTTCAACAAAGGTATTGGAGAGAAGTTCAATGACCATTTTCAAAGATGGTATTTCAAATTCAATCGACGAGATAACTTCAATATCATAAACTAGTTGGAAAGGTGTAAATCTCATGGAAGACTTAACGGATGTCCGATAAGCCCATAATACTGAGAATAACATCATGTGTCAGTTTGTCTTATGAATTCCTATCATCCGTCGAAGCATAGTAATGAGAACTTTATTGATTTCTTCAACCTGGCCATTGGCCTATGGATAATAGGGGGTTGAGTTTTCATGGCGAAGACCCAACTTTTTAGTAAGTTTAGACATAATAAAAAATTTAAAAATGACTATCGTGATCAGTAATGATAGCTTGAGGGATACCAAACTGAGTAATGATATGACCAAATATGAACAATGTTGCATTTTTCCCGGTGTTATCAAATGTAGGCATCGCCTCAACCCATTTAGTGAAATAATCCATAGCTACAATAATGTATCCATGCCCCCTAGTCGAGTGAGGGTTACATTTCATGAAGTCAATGCCCCATTTGGTGAATGGACCAATGGAAACCACTGGATGTAAGGGAGCAGAATGAGATCTTATATTTTTATTATAAGTTTGTCAAGCATGGAATTTCTGGACAACAATAATGCAGTCCTTAAATAAATAAGTCCAAAAATAACTCATTCGTAAGATATTTAGGGCACTGGCATACCCAGACATATGGCATCGTAGGTGAGACATCATCGAAAAATAGAATCAATACCACAACAGTGAAGGGTATCACCAAGACTGATGTATTGGCATGCTTGATACCATATGTGATGATGAGTTTAAGTCTGGAGATAGATAATAATATCTATGTACCATACGCATTAGAACTGATTAGAAAATGACATTCGTCAAGCAAGGAATCATATGCCACATTTTCTTTCTAAGTGGAGGGAAGGTCACATATTAGTTCGGAAAAAACCAAATATTTCTTTGACTTAGCACGTTCAAACTCCAAGTCAAACTCCTGGAGAATCACTATCCATTTGGAGCACTTTCCCCCTAGCAATTGTCGGGTAAGGATGTTTTGCATGGGGTTTCAATTGAAAATAATTGTGGTTCTGTGTAATAATATATAATGACGAGAATGGTGGACAACTTGAATAGCTGTCAAGGCCAATTTCTCCACATGGAGTTATTTGGTTTCGGTAGTCATGAGATTCTGACTCAAATAGTATATCACATCTTCGTCATGCGAATCATCCTCTTGGACTAATACCATAGCAATGTTAGAGTTTGAAGCAACTAAGTAGAGGAAGTAATACTGGCTATAGTCAGGTGGAAAAAATAATGGTGTATGGGTTAAGGAAAGTTTCAAATCTTGAAAGGATTTTTTATCATCCCATACAAACTCGTAACCTTTATTGAGTAGCTGAGTGAATCCTTTCATCGGTTCAACGTAATTGGGGATGAAACAATGCAAAAAGTTTTCCTTCCCTTGCAAACTTTGGAGCTGGCGTAGTGTGGAAGGACGTAGATTAAGGATAGCCTCAACCTTTAAGGGGTCTACTTGAATCCCATGTATCGACATAATAACACCAAGAAGTCGGACAGACTCTACACAAAAAACACATTTGTGTGGGTTTAAGAAGATATGATAATAATGACAACAGACGAAAATGGCCCTTGAATGTGTCGGGTGATATTGATGATGCATGGAATGCGTCGATAGATCATCAAGATAGGGTCGCACAATGTGATTAATATCATGGAAAGCATAATCCATAGTGCGTTGAAAAGTGGTGCCAACATTCTTAAGACCAAAGGGTAATTTTTGATAGGCAAAGGTTCCCCAAGGGAAAATAAAAGTGGTCTTTTGTTGGTGCGCAAGTAAAATATTAATTTGATTATAGCCAGAGAAACCATCCGTTCAAGAGAATATTTCATTGTTGGCACAGTCATCAACGATCTAATCAAAGAAAGTGGTAGGGTAATTGTCTTTAGGACAAGCCTTGTTTATGTCCCTATAATCTACACAAACGCAGATGGTACCTTGTTTCTTATTCACCGGAACTAGATTTGATACCTAATCAGTCAAAGCCACAGGATAGACAAAGCCACCTTTAATAACTTTTTCAACTTCAATCTTGTTAGTAGCAGCTTTTCATGGATGTACTGGGCGAAGTCTCTACCAAAAGGGTTTATCATCTTTGTATGTCTCAATCTCATGCACAATGATATTAGGATCAATGCCTAGCATCTCTTCGTAACTCCAAGAAAAAGCATGGCAAAATTCTTGGAAAAGGGATTTATACGTGTGGATGTCATGAGTAGAACATGAGGCCTTGATATGAACATCATCTACGATACTAGTTTTAATGGATATCTCGAGAGGGATGGTAGGTGAAATGTTTCTCAAGTTCCCTTCGTACAAAACATTGTGTGTTGACTCGGGAATTGAAGAACGGTCGATGGAGTCAAAATCAGTTGGTAGCTCTTTATGGTATCACATTCTAGGAAGAGAATGGAGCGATAATTCCCATCGTCCTAGGGAGTGTCTTCCATAGACATCACTGACATGATCATCTCATCAGTAGGAAAGAACATGTGAAATGTATTAGGAGATGAATCATAGAGAGAAGGGGGAGTGAGGGTTGCTGATTGAATGGCTTGATAAGAGGATTTGACCGGACTTAAAGGCATCTCGTTGCTGTAACGAAGGTAGTCGCCAGGGTTAGGTACTACCCATGGGTCATATGACTTAGGGGTTTCACAAACAGTGGTGGATATGATGTTAATAGAGGCAACAAAAGGAGGGGGAATATCGGGTGGTGAGATTGGAAATGTACCCATCAAATTTTAATCTTTCAAAAGACCCACTCTAACATTCTCATAATCAGGGGGTGTCTTTGAGATAAAAGGAATATTCCTAGTATGAGAATCAAAATTAAAGAAGGCCAGTTGGTCAATAGTAACGACATTTCCTTGGTGTGGGAAACGTAAAACATGGAAAAGGGTAGACACAACTGCATTCATGGATTCAATCCAGCTACGGCCAAGTAAAAGGTTATAATCAAGAGGTGAATCAAAGACCTCAACCTCAACATTGACCGATTTACCTTCCAACATAATAGACAATGAGGGAAGAACACTGTAAGGTTTAAAACATTACAGTGTTCTTCCCAGTATGGTCGCCAATTTTTTTATGGGACTTATCAGTAAATGCAGACATAAACATATCTCCCTAGATCCACCTAGATCTAGAACAAAACAAAATAGAATATGACGCTTTCCCTAAGCTCCAATAATTGAGTTTACTATCTAACAAAAGATGGGAAACATAAAGTTTAAATATCGCCTCCTCTTTCCATTGTCGTCCTAGATCCACTCTAGTGCTCCTTTGATATTGAATCTGCAAGGGAACACAAGACAACCAAATTGAAAGAAATAATATACTCAACGAGAACCTATGTATGTGATCAAGGAATCATACAATAAATTGAGATAACTTTTATGGGAAAGCAACCTATCGATGTATCATATTAAAATGAAAGTGGAGATTACAACCAAATCCTTGATGTTGCAAGGTCCCCTTCCAATGACCCTTTGCTCCGACACACACATTTTCTCCAAGATTGAATGAAGAACATACACAATGACTCGATGAACTAAAATGGAGCCCTCAAGTATGAACTTAAGTAGAATTCCTCATCCAATTATTAGCCTTGAATCAACCTTATGTGCCTAACATTTTTCATGAGAGATACCTCTTTTTATAGGGGAAAGAGAGATTGTTAAAGAGATTAGGATGATCCCACCAAATCAGAGAAGCGAGTGAGATCCCAACCATATGGACTCCACCTCATCTTCTAGAAGATCCCTTTCTATAACTTTCATGAAACTTCCCCTTTTCTTAGTCTTTTGACATCATCGCACCCTAGTTGTAGAGCATCTTGCGGAGACGTCACAACCTAGCTTTAGGGTACGAGGAAATGATCAGGGATCATCACATCCTGCATATAGTGTAGATTTCAATGACCTTCCTTAATAGGTTTTTGAGAAGAGAAAGTCAGTCACTCTCCTCATGAAGAAAGGCTCTTTTTGGGAACATGAACACATGTTGTCAATGGATCACTGGGGTGACCAAAATAACGTGTAACATGCATCTCATACATATAATCTGAGTGGGATCTTGTGAGTTTAGACTCTGCATGATTTCTTGTTCTTTTTATGTTTCTAACTTCTTTTTCCTCATTGGTTTTGTGCTGTCCATTTTTGCAACCATTTTCTGTTTCTTTAATTTCTCCACTGTCCAGCTTCTTTGTGTCTTGCACAACTTGTGTTTGACCAAAATTGGCACTATAGTCCTCCTTGAGAAACTTCAAAAAAAAAACGAAGGGTCCAATAGGATCCAACCACAATCATTGACTCACCCTCGAGTCAAGTACTTGGATCTTTCGCGACTTCTAGTAGTTCTTGTTGCTTTCCATTTTCCTCCTTCTCCTCTTTGCTTTCCTCTTCTGCTTGTGCTTTTTCCTTTTCCACCTCTTCAAATGAAGGGCCCAACTCTGGGACCAACTCTAAGTATTTCCTGGAAACCCCCAATTTTATCCTACCACTTCCTAGCAAGGAGTGAGGATTCAACTACAAACTGTTGAGTCGCATCTGTGATGCATCCTTTAGGATTATATGCGGCTAGAGAGTTCCATTCAGAATCGATTGTAACATCTACCTAATTAACATGCATGTACATTGTCTGAACGACAAGTTGAAATTCACACAACTATTTCTTGTATATTGATTGAAATTCAAACAAAGTGTTCATTTCATTGTCTATTTGATGGATCTGATCGAATTTCTCCTGTTGCTCAAGCAGATCCATGGTGACCGAAAATTCCTCATTGAGAAACTATATTCTTGTGTGATCATCCTTCAAAGTTTGGTTGCACCTTGCAATAATTCCCATCTAGTCATTGACTTCGCAAAGTATCCATGTGCATTCGGTTGTGTGCTTGTGCAGTGATTCTTGAGAATTGTTACCTTCCATCACTACTTTCTCCATCTTCTCTTGCAACTTCCTAGGTTGTCGTTCTGCTTCCCGCTAGCTCTTTCGCAAATGTGCATCCAATTTTTCTGCATGAATGGCCAGCTGTGACCATGCTCCCTGGCATATCTTGATCTGATGCTCAGGCTCTCCTGTGGCACTAGACTCCATAATTTGTGGTGCTACCTTCCTTATTTCCAACTAGGTTTCAACAAGATTCTCCTTGACTCTTTCCTATTTATGATCCTCCTAGACCTTGGTGTATTCCTCCTGTGTTCTGTGTGCTTGAGAAAGGAGTTCTTCCTCCCTTGCAAACTATGCATTCCTTTCAGCTTACTAGATCCTCTGCTCTAGTTGATTAGTTGAGGCTCTGATCATCCCGAATAGTTATGTTGTTGACCACTTTGCGAGGTCAACAAAAGAAGGGGTGGCTTCCCTGGGTACTCAGACTTGCAGTGGGAGTCCACTGGTCGTTGAATGCTCTGAAGGTGTCTCCACCTATTCTTCTCCTATAGATGGTCTTGGTGTAAGCCTCAACCTTAATGTCGATGGAAGGAACGTTGGTACTTTTTTTCTGGCCAGGCAGAGCTGCAACAACTCTGTGCATTGTTGTGGGTTTTGGAGGACTAGCTCCATTTGTTCCTGCACTGATGTTGCACTTTTTCTTGAGGCCATATCAATTTCCTTCTGAACCTCCAATACCTCTACCTCTTTGTGGACCTCAGCATTTGGGGTTGTGATTTTTCTAATAGCACCCTCAACCTTGGTCATTATGGAAGTGTGACGAGGACTCAGGAATTGTAGCTTTGGTACACTTTGCATCTTCGTTGAAGATGAAGTGTCTTGAATTGGCACAAAGGGTATTATTTTGTTGGATCTGGGATTCAGGGTTTGACCCAATGAGCTCTAGCCTCTTTTCGGGTATCTCTAGGTTTGGATGAGAGAGTTTTGGTCTCTTCTTAGGTATTTCTGGGGGATCCAACTGCATAGGTTCTGGGTCAATGGTTTGGGACAGAATGGTAGTTTCTTTAGGTCCAGACTAGGGCTGTGGTGGTGATGGAGGTTGTTCAGTGATTATGGTGGTGGATGGAATGGTTTCGGGCTCAGTTTCATCCTCGATATCTATAATGTGTCTTGCTCAAGCCACTGAGCGAGTGTGAGGAATGGTGGATGAAATGGGTTGGGAGTTCAGAACCTTACTTGGGGAGTTCCCTATCCTGGTTTTCTTACACATTGGGTCTCTGATGAAGGTAACTCTAATAATTTCGTTGACATCCTTACCTGTCAACAAGGCTTTCTCTGGAAGTTGCGGGAACATGGGTAATGTTCACTTCTTGCACTCCAATGGTTGCGTCTCTTCCTCCTCGTCTGAATCCATCTATATTGGGGCTTCTTTCTTCTCTACCTCTGGGCTTGAGCTCGGTCCTACCCCTGCTTCCTAACCCCTTTTCTTTAGTAGTTCCATGGGCAGAAGGTAGTGCATCCTTGAATTGCATGGGTTGCATTTTACTCCAGGACATGACATAACCTCCTTGTTGAAGGCCTCCTCGTCTAAGTAAAATGGCAGCATGCACAATTGGAATTCTTCTCGGTTGGCATGTTTTGGCCATAAAATGTATGGTGGGAGTTCATGATGAATGCAATGTTCCGCGTGTTGAGGTTGAGCAATTCTTGTGGAATGCGCAATCTTTGAGTTGCATCTAGAAACCTGTTGTACCATTTGGATAACGTCGTGTTGTTGAAGGTAGTATTCTCTGAGTCTGAGCTTAAGTGCCAAGTCTTGAACATATTTTCCAACCACCCCTTATCTATTGGTGATGACAGTCTTCCTGTTGGTGGAATCCACTTCAACATTGCGAATGAAACCAACAATTAGCCGTAGGTGAAATTTCCACCCTTCTCCTATGCTTCCTTGCAATCCACCAGGAGTTCTTCCAGTAAATAACTGCACCAATTGAAGACATCGCCATTGGCGTAAAATGCTTCCACTAATAGGGCATCAAGTGTACACTCTCCTTTGTAGTATGATCGCATGACCTTGTTATAAATTACATAGAAAGCAGTGATGACCGTATCAGGTATAATGGGCTCGATCTTGGCTCTACACCCCCACTCTGTGTATGAAATGAATCATATAAAATGGGCTCCCCCTTATTCTTTCCATGCTTGTTGGGACCTTGAAAATCTTTGGACACATACTCACTTCGATGGAGAGTCCAGTAAGATGATGGATGTCCTCTGCGTGAATTGGATATCTTCTATCCAACCACATAATTTTCTTGTGTACCCTACTAATGAGAAACTTGGTACATATCACAACCTCTGGAGTGGTGCCGAAAACTGGCAAATGCCTGAGGTCCATAATAGTAGAGTTAAACAGATTAATGAACTCTGGCTTTGGGATGAATTGCATTCCTCCCAACTCGTCTGGGGCGACACTCCAGAAGACATCAATGTTCATTTGTGGGAATAAGACCTGGTCTGTCATGTCAAGGTTGAGGAGCTTGACTAGCTCGACCTTCCCTTTGTGATCACCAATGATATTGACCTGGGGCTCACAGGGCTTGTCCGACACTGCATCCTTAGAAATGACACTTCTTCTCACTGTAGCTCTCGGCATGGTGATTCTAAAGTGTCATACACTTCAACATGATAAAATGGTATTCAATATCAAAACTGAGGGTCGAGGTATTGCACACGCTTGATCAAAATTCATAATTTGCAAATTTCTAAGTTCTCTCTGAGAAACAATGCGTCCTACACCGAGTTCACAGAACCTTATACGCAGGCTTAACTAACAAGTTTTGTAATAACTACTAAGACTATTCATTAGTACCCTATAGATGCAACTTGGATCTGAGTTGTCTGATGGGACTAGTTAATGTGGTAAATCTATTGGGTGATCTTGGAATTTACTGTGCAATTTGGTTAGTGACGTGGAAATTCTAGACCTTACCGTTTAACAGATGAGAATCCTGGCACGAATATTGATGGCATCTTTGCGTATCGTAGATTTATTCTTTAACGGAATTTAGACAGGTTACTATAGCTGTAATAAAGGCTATGACTAGACTAGGCTCATGTGGCACATGGACTAGGATTGTGTCTTGATTCTCTCTTCCTCCAACCACAAATGGGTCCCCGTCATAATTAAAGACTGTCATTAATAGGTTTGTGACACTTTTGATCCTACATTGTTGAGTAAGAAGTTATTCTCCTTTGGACAAGAGGAATAGTCCTTTAGCTCATTTATGAGAGATATAGGGTTTTAGATGAGCGCCATTCACCCATCCTTGCCACATTATACCATCCAGTTGCGCGAGTCTGACTTCTCTTGAAGGTCAGATCTCTGTAACTATAAATGGTCCCAACCAATGCAAGTGCAACTGTTGAGCCCAAGATATGATCATTTTCATGACGTTATTATACACTTTTTTCCATATGTATATATGCGTTTTTTTATCTTTCAAAGTATCTTTTTGAAGAATTTTATGGTAAAATGATACAATCGGCATGAGGTATGTATAATTCATGTTTTGTGATTCAATAAAGTTTAGTTTATCATATTTTATGGTTTCCAAGAGTTAATTCATGTTTTTCTGTTGTTACAGGGACAAACGCACCATGTTTCTTGGTCTGACACTTGTTCCGACACTTGGTCCAGCACTTGTTTCGGTACTTGATTTGACACTTGTTCCGGTACCCAATATTACACAAAAACGCAAGGCAAGTTGGCGGTTATGGTATTGGAGGCCAGTGGTGGACAAATAGAGCACATGGGTTTTGTTTGTCATCACCTCCTCTAGCTACTAAGCTCAAGACAACTTGATTTCAGTTGTCCAAAGAGGGCACTTATTGGGTTCCTCCATTTTGTTAGTTATTGATGCATTTAATGTAATTTGCAGAATTTAGAGGTGGTTTGACCCTCCTATGGTTGACCATTTGGGTTGTAAGCTTATAAATACCAATAGGATTCTCATTAGATTGTTAAGCAAGTAGCATAAGCATTAGAATTACCAGAAAAATGATTTTTCTCTGTTTGAGTTTTTACATTGCCAGAATTATGCCAGAACTGCAGTTTTGGATTTGTATGGTGAATTCAACCTGCTAAGTTCGTGGTATACTTTTAGAGAGTGACCATGACCTTCTTGGGGGCCCACCATCAGTCTGGTAACTCTCTTCATGTTTATTTATGCATTTCTCAATTTAAATTGCTCTCTTTTTATTTTCTATACATGTATATTTTTATTGTGCTAATTAGTTTGTTGTAGCTTACTCTTTTACTTCTTTTTCCAGGTTAGATGATGATACTTGTTAGTATGTGTTTATTTTGATAGATTAGGAACAGGCTTGCAAGTCTCTTTACTAATTTCTTGTGCAATTAAAAGGTCTCTCTCTCATTATACTAACCCCGCATGTAGTTAGATGATAAATTGTGTTTTCTTTTATATTTTTACAGTCAAGGTTAGAACAGATTTTTAATTAGAACAGAGCATAGTTTTAATCTGAGTTTCTTCTGACAAAGATTGATGGATGGATAGATTTTCTTCCAGTTTTTGAATCATATCTTGCTTACTTCAGCTTTAGATGGATTTCACTTGCCTAGTTATTGGTTAAATGTAATTGTCAATTCACTTTTTAATATCATGTTTTTAATTTATGTTTTCAGTCATTTTCTTTATCATAGCTTGAATGATTAAAATAGACATAGTATAGTTTCCTTTCACACAATTTCCTTTCATAGATTAATATGCAATTGAATTTCTTAGTTAGATAATGATGATCTCATTATGATGTTGATGGTTTATACATGAATATGTAGGGTATTTAACATTACTTTTATCATGGCTAAGCTTTCAATGGATTGTTTACTTCACACCTTTCATTTTTCCATTGAAATTAGTATTGAGCTTACACCATTAGAACTATCCTTTGTTGTCACGTTTCATAGAGATATCATCCGTCACCACTGAAGGCATTCAAACAACCACCAACATTACATTTGAGTGTTTCATAGGTTAAAGTTAGTTTCTTGCTTTCATAAGTTAGAAAAGATAGTTTCTTGTTTTCATAAGTTTAGTTGATAGTCTTTCTTGCTTTTGATAGAAAGATTTCCTTTCATGCATTGCATTGAGCATTTAAATTTCCTTTCACACAAGAGAAATAGTTTTTCATTAGGCATTTAGTTCACTTGCCTCTTAGGCTAGGTAGTTGTTCAATGAGAAGTCTTAGCTTACTTGTCTTTTTCTTTATGCTTTTTCTTGCTTGCCTATTTGCTTTAATAGGTTAGTTAGGTGCTTTTGCTTGCTTGTCTCTCTGCTTTAGTAGGGTAGTTAGGTGTTTTTTATTGCTTGTATATTTGCTTTAATATGTTAGATAGGTTCTTTTTCTTACTTGCTTATTTATTTTCTTTCAAAGCATAGTTTCTCATTGAATGTAGGTTGGCAAGTTAAAGGTAGTTTGCTTTCATCATTTTCTTAGTATGCTTAGTAGTTTACCTTTGCTTACTATCATGAACTAGTTTTCTTTACATAGAGTTTTCATTTGCTTTCTTAGGAACTCTCCATCAGTCCTTGGCCCAAAAGTACTTAGGTTACCTAGTTTCAATTTGCTTAGTAGGGTTTGTTCATTAGATAGGTTTGATTGAGTAGATTAGCCCTAGATAGTTGCTTTTCTTAGTTAGTCTACACTCCTACCAACCTTTTTACCTTTGGCATATATTTTTATACAACTCTGAGTTTACTTACCCTAGGTTGACAAATTAATTGAGGGTAGTTTAGTGTCCTTTTTAGTACATATAAAACACCTAACATTTTGGTGTTTAATACATATAAAACACCTAACATTTTGGTGGTGTTGCATGGGAGTTGTCTTAAGGTAAGAAGTAGTTATGAATTAGATCATTTCTAGACCTGCACAGCTTGGTATGGGAGATTTAAGACCTAGAGGTAAGAACTCACGACTGCTATATAGTAGGTTTCCCCAAACCTAATAGTAGTTTTTCTTTTTATTTTCTTTCAAGGAATAGACCTAGGGATCAAATGGTAGCTTTTTTTTTTTTTTTTTGCTTTCTTTCATGAATAGGCTTAGAGACCCACAAGGTAGATACATTAAATCAAAATCAGACCTTTCAACCAAGGTTCCTTTCGATCTTTTTGGGGGAAGGAACGTTTTGCTTATAGAATCCGTAGACCGATACCGAAAAACAGAAGCTAGCTCGACTCAAAGAGCTAAAATAGTCTCTGAAGGGACTAACATAGGGAGCACTATAGAACAAGAAATTGAAGCATCAATCATATTAGGACAGGAGTCAAGACCACTTGAGTCTTCCATAGAACCAAACAATACAACCTTTGATTTTACACCACCACTAGGGGACTCTAATTTTAAAGGTATCATAGACCCTGAACAGGTGAATCTTTTGTTTGGTAGTTCAACGAATGTGATTATCTCTCATATTAACATAGAAACTTTGGCACCAATAATCTCAACCTGCTTGAGTAGAGTCCCAGACATCCAATCAGTAGGAAGACCTTTCATCAAAGGGAAACCTTGTTCTCTTCAAAGATAAAACCACTTAGGTACTCTCTTTTTGGAAACCAAGCCAATATGGATGATCAGGAGGACCATAACAATGTAATACACAGAGAGGAAGAAGAAACTGGAAACCAAACCGAAACTACCTTCAGGTTTATGATTTTAGACACCACTGCGAATGTCAACATGAAGAATATTCCTCTCTCAAAACTGCCTACCTTTTATTGTAAAAATAATGAAGATCCAGGCACCTTCCTATTTGAATTTGAAATCTTGTGTAGGATCTACAACTATGTGCAAGATGCCCAGAAATTAAAATTCTTTCCTACCACCCTCAAAGACTCTACATTAAGATGGTTCATGGGATTGGGAGAATATAGCATTAGGTCTTGGGAATCCATGAAACACATCTTTCTTAAGAAGTACCAAGACTACTATAAGACCAAAGAGTCTTGTAATGACATCTTTAAAGTCCAACAGTTAGAAGATGAGACCCTTAAAGACTATATGAAAGGATTTGGTTATATCTCCCAGAAGTCAAAATACCATGACCTCCCAGAGGATGTAGTTAGGGCTCTTTTCCTTAAGGGAATTTCAGAAGAATATCTAGAGGTTGTTAACTTGATGGAATTAGGTGACATCTCTCATAAACCATTTTCTGAAATATGTGAAATGTGTAAAAACTACTCAAGGAGTAGAGCCAAAACAGGAAAGAATGTTCGAGACCTTTACAATAGAATCTTAAAACCAATTAGTTTGGGTGGTATTACGAGACAAGAGATAGGGAACCTTTTAGAAAACTTCAAGACATACATCCTAAGCACAATAGGTTCCCTGTTGGATACCCTTAAACTCAAAAAGAAACAGGAGGAAGAAAATGCAACAATGAACATATATTGCCCAAGATGTAGCAGGAAGCATTCCTCAAGGGAGTGCCCATTAGATAACATTTCAGTTTGTGGATTTTTTATAGAATACCATGTGACTGAAAAATGTCCATCATTGCTCAATTTATTAGCCATCTATAGGAATGGATATCCTGGGGAGTCTTCTTATGCACCTAGGAGGCCATGGTATCCTAAGAATCAACCCACATACTTGAATCCACAGTCTCAAGTTCCACCCTATTATCAACAACAATAGTGGCAGTCACCAGGTTGACAAAACTTGTCTACTCAATACCAACATCCTTGGATTCAAGGGTAGAGGGGAGGACACAACCAAGTAAATCCTCAAGCTCCACCTATTCCTATGTACAACCATCCTTATTCTTAGTTCACATAAAACACTTCGCACCCTTTGCCAAGTTTTGTTCCACCACCTTTACCTCCTATCCCACAACAACAACCACTCCAATTTCAAAATACAAGCTCCCCAAAACTGACACTATTACGGGCACAACCAGTGTCGAATCCCAATAATAAGCCCCCTCAACCTCTTAACAATGTTAAGATGCATGCCTTACCGACATATTTCATTACTCTTGTTCCATCACAGGAAATGAAACTAAGATCGGGAAAAGTTCTAGATAGTCAGAGACCTTCAGTAGTCATCCAGGAAGAAGAAGAAGAAGACACCACCCAACAACACACAGATGACACTAGGTGGGAAGATGTTATTATCCCGAAGAATCAAGAACCCAAGCTTTCCCAAAATGAAACTTTTCAAATTACAAAGGTCCCTCTATATCCAGACCAATTGGTAATCGAGAAACCTACCACCCGACTAGGATTTGACTTTTTGAATGAATTGAAAAATATTTGTGCCAAAATTCGCCTACTTCAAGCCATTAAAGTCATTCCAATATATAGTAAGGTAGTCAAAGAATTGTGTATCAAGAAGCCAGGTAGGAAGAAAAAGGACCCTCCTATAGTAAATTTGGTAGGAGGACTCTCTGAGTACATATTAGAGCATCCAAAGATAGCAAAGTATGGGAATCCAGGAAACCTAGTAGTGACTATAACCATTAAGGCGGTCTCCATCAGAAACACTCTCATAGACCTAGGGGCATCCATAAATGTTATGACTGCTACTACCTTAGAACAATTACAGTTACAACCTCTTCTTCGGCCTACCCCAACCATTTTGGAATTAGCATATAAGACTAGGGTTATACCTGAAGGGATTTTAGATGATGTCATGGTTACTTTAGCCTCATGGGAGTAACCTATAGATTTTCTTGTCATTCATTCAAAGGATCCTACCCAAGGCCATCCTATTATTTTTGGAAGACCTTGGCTAGCCACAACCAATGCATTTATTGGCTGTAGAGAAGGAGAAATGACCATCTCAAATGGTCTCTCTATCCAAAATCTCACCATTTACCCTCCAGCTCAACCTATTATGAAAAATCTATGGTGGATTGAATGTCCATATGAAAATGAAGACTGGGAAGAACCCATATTGCCTAGTGACCATGCAAGGGAACTTCAAGAGCATACACCAGAAAATGTGCTAAACCAATTCATTTCTTCTATTACATGTGTAGATTTTCCATAGTGTTTTCTCCAATTTGTGTACATGCTTGGGGAAGAATTTCAAGAACAATTAGATCCATCTGTTTTGTCTTAGACATCTTTTATTTTCTAAATCAACGAGTCTTCCATGTCTTATATTATGCCCTATGATATTAGCCCAGGGAAATTTTTACATATAAAATCTGGGCTAGATACATACCAACAAAAACAGTTAGTAGATATCCTTAAAGAACAATCGAGAGCATTTTCCTGGGAATACACTGACATGAAGGGTATACATCCTAACACATGCATCCACCATATATACACCCAGGGGGAAGTGACACCTGTTAGGAAACCCCAGAGAAGGATGAACCCAACACTCAAAGATATAGTCAAGGAGGAGATTCAAAAGTTGCTAAATCTCGGATTTATCTATCCCATCTTCGATAGTAAGTGGGTATCCCAGCTAGTAGTGGTTCCAAATAAAGTGACCAGGAAATGGAGAATTTGTGTTGATTTCTGGGAACTCAATAAGGCCACTCTGAAAGACTACTTTCCTCTTCCTTTCATTGACCAAGTTCTATATACCTTGTTCGGAAAGAAGTATTTCTCCTTTCTAGATGGGTGCAACTGGTACAATCAGATTCTTATAGCACCCGAGGACCAGGACAAGACTACCTTTACTTGTCATTGGGGCACCTATGCCTATAGGGTCTTACCATTTGGATTGTGTAATGCTCCTACCACATTTCAACGAGTAGTATTAGGGATATTTGTTAATCTTATTCATGATTGTGTGGAGGTCTACATGGATGACTTCACAGTTTATGGAAACACTTACAAGGAATCCTTAGACAAATTAGAAAAGGTCCTCATCAGATGCCATGAAATGAACCTATCCCTAAGTCATGAAAAATGAAAAATGTTGTTAACTGAAGGAGTGGTTCTAGGACATCATGTTTCATCTGAAGGAATAAAAGTTGATCCTGCAAATATTGAGGTCATTATTAGACTCCCCCCCCCCAAGAATCAAAAAGAGGTGAGAAGCTTTCTTGGACATGATGGATATTACCGATGGTTTATTGAAAATTTTACAAAGATTTCTGCACCTATGTTTGGATTATTGATAAAAGATGTTGATTTTGTTTGGACTGAGCATTGTCAAACTGCCTTTGAAACCCTGAAACACAAGTTGTATGTGGCATCAATTCTTAGAGGGCCCAATTGGACTCTCCCATTTCATATATCCACTGATGCCTCTGACACCGCAATAGGAGGGGTATTAGGGAAGAAATAAGACCAACGGTCCTATGCCATTTATTTTATAAGCAAGAATTTGTCCCCTGCCGAGTTGAACTACACAGTCGCCGAGAAAGAGTTCTTGGCAATTGTTCATGCTATTAACAAGTTTCATCATTACATTACAGGTTATGAAGTACTTGTACACACTGATCATTTCTCCATTAGGTTGCTCATGAATATACCTATAAGTAATGTCCAAGTGACTAGGTGGCTCTTGTTATTACAAGAATTTAATATTACTATTCTTGACCAACCTAGAAAGGATAATGTAGTAGCTGACTTGTTTTCCCGAATAAATAGTGAGGATGATGACATCCCTATAGATGATAGTTTCCTAGATGAGCATCTATTTTCCATTTCTGTCAATACCCCATGGTTTGCAGATATGGAAAACTATCTGGCTACTAGGAAGTTACCATCTCATTTGTCACCTCATGAAAAGAGGAAAATTATTACACAGAGTGCTAATTACTCTTGGGTTGGTCATGATCTTTTTCGCACAGGTATTGATTTGATTATTCATAGATGTGTTCGAGAGGATGAGGTCCTTGAAATACTACGAAGTTGTCATGATGGTCCATGTGGTAGCCATTTCTCTCACAAATGCACATAATATAAGGTATTACATTCAGGTTACTATTGGCCTAGCATTTTCAAAGATGCTGCCAAGTATGTGAGAAGTTGTGATAGTTTCCAAAGGATAGCTAGACCTACATCATCTGATGAAATGCCTTTGCAGGCCCAAGTTATGATAGAACCCTTCGAAAAATGGGCCCTTGACTTTGTAGGACCAATTTCACCCATGTTCCGTAGGAAGAATTATATCTTGGTTTGTACAGACTATGTTACCAAATGGGTAGAGGCAAAAGCCCTATTTAGGGCCACAAAGAAGTTTGTTGTTGAATTCATCTATGAAGACATCTTTACCTACTTTGGTGTCCCTCATGAAATTGTTACTAACCAAGGCACTCAATTTACTTCCAATCTGATGAAAGAGCTAACAGAGAAATATGGGATTAAACATTGTAAATCTTCTCCATACTACCCACAAGCCAATGGTCAGGTAGAATCCACAAGCAAAGTTATGGAAGCCATCTTGACCAAGATTGTTCAGTTACATCATCAAGATTGGGATGATAGGCTCCCAAAGGCTTTGTGGGGATACCAAACTACCTGGAGAAATACCACTAGACATACCCCTTATGAGCTAGTGTACAGGAAACAAGTACTTTTACCAATACAATTCCACGTAAGGACCTTATGTATTGCCATAGAATTAGGATTGAACCTAGATGAGGCTCAGAAGCAATGAGCCCTACAATTGAATGAATTGGATGCGATCAGGCAAGATTCCATCCAACGGACGATATTAGTCCAAAACCAGAGGAGCAAGTGGCATGACAAGTTTATTAACAAGAAACACTTCCAACCTAGTGATTGGGCCCTATTATTTGATTCCCGATTCAAAACATTCAAAGGAAAACTTACCACCCATTGGTTGGGACCTTACGAGGTAGACACTGTATATGGCAATGGATCTGTAAAACTTAAAACAATTAACGATGGACAAGTCTCCTTTGTGGTAAATGGACACCGACTTAAGTTTTATCATAAGCCCATTTCCAAAGAAGATTTTCTACAGGTCATGTCAGCTGACAAGGAATTGGCCTTAGTATATGGGGAAGTTCCCTCTTATTCTTGAAAAAATTTATGAGTTTCCTATTGTATATATGTAAATAGTTTTTGTATTTTGTTAATAAGTCAATTCTAGATATTTCTGTAAGTAATTATTTCACCGAGAATACACAGTTTCAAGGATCTTTCATCAAAACATTGTTATACTTGAATCTTGTGTCTGCTAAAGCATCAAATGAATAGTGACTTACTGTAATTAGCCATATTTTTGCAAAAATTATAATTTTTAAGGCATTCTAAAGCAAGTTCTCTTGAAACTCTTCACCACTATATAAGGAAGTGATACCATAACTATCAATCCTAGAGGTCTCTCGTACAGTTTTTTCCAAGAAACCTGAGTAAGTAAGTCAAGTGTCTTTATGAAAGAGTAACAAGGAGGTCTCATTAGCAGTTAGTCATGGAAACATCATAATAATTACAAAAGAAGACAATGAGTTGAGCCTAGAGATACCTTTTTGTTCTTTCTCAATGGTACCATCCACTACACACTAAATAGATTGATTATATCATATATTTAGATAGGCCACGTCCACTTAAGTACCCCTTACACAACCACTAAACAATATAATGGAAAGTCATCCTCTAACATAAATACCATCCGAAGTAAAAAAAAAAAAGTTGTTTCAGAGCTGTTCCCCCATCTTCTTACATAAGCAATCTTATAATAAAATCTTAAAGGATGGAGGGCCAGTCTCTAAGGGTGTAAGAGGCTAACCCGTCAAGATACTTAACAGGTCTGCAGGTAGCGAGTACCGGCCTGTGGTATGACTAGGTAAACCCGTCGGAGTACTGAACAAGCTTGCTGGTAGTGGGGCATTCTACCTAGTGAGGATGATGATCTAACAAAAGTAAATATTAAATCTAAACTTGTCCTAATGTATGATATTACTTGCAGTCAAAGCTGACATGAAGTATGTGTGGTTTATCTAAGGTTAATGAATCTCATAAACTTGTCATCGGGGAATGACTCTAAGACTATATTGAAACTCTCTTGCCTACCTCTTCTTATCTATATATAGGATCTCTTATCCTATAGGTGGGGCCATCTCCTAACTGTCTCATCAGACCAATATGTGAAATTTCATCTTTACACTTGACATACTGTAAATCTTCAGCTATTGGGGGATACTAACTAGTTTCCTATACTTTTGATTGTGAGGTGTCACAATACTTAGGTGTGGGGGAGGGGTTCATGAGCTGACAAATGATCATTTCCTAGAGAAAGAAGTCTTTGCAAGAATTTTTGTATTATTACCATGATACAGGTTATTACATTGATAGTCATGGATTTTTTTAAATGCTTAACTCCTGTGTGCTATACATTATTGAACTCATTCTTAACAAACCGTTATTTATTGGATATCTTCCATTACAAGCTGCATACTGTAGGTTTGACAATACATGTTTTATGCTTTCTATAACCCATTTATTTTTTTGACACTATATGTCATATACAAGAAGAATGAGTAAACATGGAGCACTCTTCCTCTGCTCATTAACCACTATGGTTTTCAAAAAAACTTCAAAATTGCAGGTTGTCCATTAAAAGAGGCGAAAATGCACTTAACACAGGAGTACCAGATGAAGTATCGGATGAGGTGCCAGATGAGGTGCCTGATGCAATGTCGTTTAAAGTGCCATTTGAAGTGCCATTGTATTGCATACCAGTAACTATCCTAGATTCCAGGGAACTAGAATTCAATCAAATTTAATTAAATTTGTTACATGCATTGATTAAAAGATGCCTCATATGGTTATGATCAAATGTCCAAGTCAAAATACTTGGACATTGATCTAAGTATGCACCACTCCATCGCTCTCAAGCTTGCCATCAAATTCGATTCTCCCACACATGGAAGATCATGCACACATGTAGGCAACGTCCTCCACCATAAGAGCATCCAAAATCAGGCTGGGCATTCTATTGTTTCATTTTCCCTTGCCATTTTCTCTTCCCTGCATTAAGAAATCATGCCCAACCTCTGCCAAATTCTCCCTCTGTTCTAATCACACTCAGACTGTGTTAAACCTGTGCCATTTCTTGGCCTATTTGCACCCTTGCTTGGTAAAACTTTCCCTCTGTTCCAATTGCACGTAGGCCGTGCCCAATTTATGTCTATGTGTGGCTCGATTTCTCCCTTTCTTGGTGAATTAAAAACCTGTCATAATGCCCAAGTGATATGAACCCTCCTCCTATGCAGACTTGTTTTCCATTCCAGAATTTGCACAATTTAGGGAAGTGTTCTTGCATGCTGGCTGGGGTCCATTTCTGTCGAGTTTGCAAGGCCACGATGATGGTCTTTCTATGCAATTTGCAGTTGGTTTTGATCTCATTTTCAAAATATTGATCACACTACCAACCTTCCTAACCTCTTAACTCAAAAAAAGTATGGTGATATTGGAAACCTTATCTTAATGATTTTCGAGCACAGAAACAAAATTCTAAAGAATCACAAGTAATCACTTACCCTCTTAAGGTCCGATAGACCAATTAGGTCTTAGTGGACGTTAATCATCATCATCATCAGCAACACATGTAGGGTCTCTCAATTTTGCAGTCACAAAAGAGTCAATTTCTGCTGCAACAAAACTTCCAAGAATAGGAGATAGGTGGTTCAAGAATCATCAATTTCCGTGCTCAAGCTACAATAGGGTGTTTAAGCCCGAATTCGAGAGCATTTTAGGAGTGAAAGGGTATGCTAAGGAGTGGATAAAGCCATAATTGTTCAATCCCCTTATCGTCATCACATGGTTAATTACATGTGAAGGTAGATACTCCACCTTCAAAGCTTGTCACTTTAGATTGCTGGCTCATTTTTTGTTCAATAAACCTTTAAACTTCCCTTTTTATTTTCTCAAAATCTTGGAGAAAATGTCCTCTCAAGTGAAGAAAAATGTGACCAACCCCCACAATAGTCTCTTCCACCAAGGTTTAATTCTTACCAAACTAGAGAAGCAGGGGCAAAGTTGGGATGCCTTTATCTACCAATTTGCAAATCCTCACTTGACAGTTAAGACCGACAGGAAGCCACTTAGCCTAAAAACTATCTCTCCATCCAAGCGTCACTCTTCAAAAACTCCAAACTCACTTGTACAAACTCCCTCTTTGCCAGAACAATACCAAAAGATTGTTGATATTCCTACTTCTTCATCAGGGAAGAAGACCAAGAACAAAGACCAAAAGAAGCCTACTGTTGACCCCCCAATGCCTTCATTTTCTCTTGATCCTACACCTAAGAATCCCCAAGAAGTAATGCAGGAAGACTTTCCCATCATTCCCACAAACAAGAGAGGAGCCAACTGATTTGGTAAGGGACCTTTTCGGAAGAGTACTTGGAACATAAGAATCAAGCCTTATGCAAAACCTCCACCTACTTCAGATCCTATCCAAGTATCCTTCGACCTTGAGAGCTCTCATAAGAAACCTAGAGAAGTCTCTGCGGATGGATTAGAGCCACTAAGGAAAACAAAATCAGAACCTACCTCACCTTTCCGATCTCCCATCACACCTACTTCACCCATGCCCACTCTTGATCCTAAAATTGATAAATTGACCACATCTCTCAAAGGACCTAAGCCTTCCTCGAAGATCATTGATTTTGCCCCAACTATATAGGAGCTACAAAGGGAAAACCATCAACTTCTCCAACAATTGGAGGAGAGGAAGACAATAGATGCACACTTTCATCATGACAATGCAATCCTTCAAGAAAAAGTTAACTCCCTTCAACGGTTGGTTGATGGGATGACCCAATCTAACCGCAGGTTAAGAGCACAATTAAAGCAACATAAGGGGCACAAGTCTAAGCCTACACAACAAGAAGGAGAGGCTTCTAAAGCCGACCCTCCTCAACAAGCCTAATTATGAGGGATGACTCTTTTTTTTTGCAGTGGGACCTACAAAATTGTTGGTGTGGGGGTATGTTGAGCCCGAGATATGATCATCTTCATGACGTTATTATACACTTTTTTCCATATGTATATATGTGTTTTTTATCTTTCAAAGGATCTTTTTGAAGAATTTTATGGTAAAATGATACAATCAGCACGAGGTACGAATAATTCATGTTTTGTGATTCAATCAAGTTTAATTTATCATATTTTATGGTTTCCAAGAGTTCATTCATGTTTTTCTTCTATTACAGGGAAAAATGCACCATGTTTCTTGGTCCGACACTTGTTTCGACACTTGATCCATCACTTGTTCCGATACTTGATCTGGCACTCGTTCCGACATCCAGTATTACACAAAAACCCAAGGCAAGTTGGTGGTTATGGTATTGGAGGCTAGTGGTGGAAAAATCGAGCACATGGGTTTTGTTTGTCATCACCCCCTCTAGCTACTATGCTCAAGACAACTCGATTTCAGTTGTCCTAAGAGGGCTCTTATTGGGTTCCTCCATTTTGTTAGTTATTGATGCATTTAATGTAATTTTATGAATTTAGAGGTGGCTCGACCCTCCTATGGTCGACCACCTGGGTTGTAAGCTTATAAATACCAATAGGATTCTCATTAGATTGGTAGGCAAGTAGCATAAGCATTAGAATTACTAGAAAAATGATTTTGCTCTGTTTGAGTTTTTACATTGCCAGAATTATGCCAGAACTGCGTTTTTGGATTTGTATGGTGAATTCGGCCTGCTAAGCTCGTGGTATACTTTTAGAGAGTGATCAAGAC
>SNQJ01S0013592.1:88833-123515 GCA_010110895.2 Picea sitchensis
GTTTATACATGAATATGTAGGGTATTTAACATTACTTTTATCATGTCTAAGTTTTCATTGGACTGTTTACTTCACACCTTTCATTTTTCCATTGAAATTAGTATTGAGCTTATACCATTAGAACTGTCCTTTGTTGTCAAGTGTCATCGATATATCATCTGTCACCACCGAAGGCATTCACACAACCACCATCATTACATTTGAGTGTTTCATAGGTTAAAGTTAGTTTCTTGCTTTCATAAGTTAGAAAAGATAGTTTCTCGTTTTCATAAGTTTAGTTGATAGTCTTTCTTGCTTTCGATAGAATAGATTTCCTTTGATGCATTGCATTGAGCATTTAAATTTCCTTTCACGCAAGAGAAGTAGTTTTGCATTAGGAATTTAGTTCACTTGCCTCTTAGGCTAGGTAGTTGTTCAATAAGAAGTCTTCGCTTACTTGTCTTTTGTTTTATGCTTTTGCTTGCTTGTCTATTTGCTCTAATAGGTTAGTTAGGTGTTTTTGCTTGCTTGTCTATTTTCTTTAGTAGGGTAGTTAGGTATTTTTGCTTGCTTGTCTATTTTCTTTAATAGGTTAGATAGGTGCTTTTGCTTACTTGCTTACTTATTTGCTTTCATAGGGTAGTTGCTCATTGAATGTAGGTTGGCAAGTTAAAGGTAGTTTGCTTTCATCATTTTCTTAGTATGCTTAGTAGTTTACCTTTGCTTATGGTCATGAACTAGTTTTCTTTACATAGAGTTTTCATTTTATTTCTTAGGAACTATCCATAAGTCCTTGGCCCAAAAGTACTGAGGTTACCTAGTTTCAATTTTCTTAGTAGGGTTTGTTCATTAGATAGGTTTGCTTGAGTAGATTAGCCCTAGATAGCTTCTTTCCTTAGTTAGTCTACACTCCTACCAACCTTTTTACCTTTGGCATATATTTTGCTACAAATCTATGTTTACTTACCTTGGGTTGATAATTTAATTGAGGGTAGTTTAGTGTCTTTTTTAGTACATATAAGGCACCTAACAACAACTTGCCTAGATGTTTCTGGTATCGACTATCATAAAGTAGGACCTTGTCTCCTTGTGTAAATTCTTTGTTATTAATGTGTCTATCATGCCAAGATTTCTTCCTTGATTTCTCAACTGATTGATGAAAGTTTGCTAAAAACTTGGTCTCTTCAAGTTCTTGCAATTCCATGATCCTATGCACAACTAATTAATCCTCCAACATGTGTGTAATCTGTGCAATATATATTCTCAGGGTGATGAATTCTGTAGGTACCACAACCTGTTTCCCATAAACTAGCTTAAATGGAGTATACCTATGGAGTTTCTTTATGGTTGTCCTGTAAGACCATAAAACTGTTGGGACTCAGTCATCCCAATCCTCCCTGTTTGCGCAACAAACCTTCATTAATCCTCTCTCCATAATATTGTTAAATGCCTCTACTGTTCCATTGGATTTCAAATGGTATGGGATAATTTTATGATGTTGGATCAATAAATCTGTTTTAATATTTTCTATTGTAATAATGATAAAATGACCACCTTGATCATTGGTCAGACTCCTAGGAAATCCAAACCGAGTGATAATATTTTCAGAAATGAACCTAGCAATAGTATTGGTTGGACAATTCTAGACAACTGCTGCCTCAGCCCAATGTGTAAAGTAATAAATTGAGGTAATAATATACCTAGCCTTTGAATTCTTAGTTGTGGGGTTGATCGGCCCAATGAATTCAACCGCCCATTTCTCAAATGGTTGTAGAGATCGAACTGGTTGAAGAGGCAATTCGTCTCATCATGATGGCTTACCCACTCTTTGACAAACATCATAAGATCTAGCATAAGCCTTTCCATCCTTGAAGAGTGTGGCCCACCATAATCCACCTTGGAGGACTTTCTACGTAGTGGCCTTTCCTCCAACATGGCCTGTCACAAATCCACTGTGGAACTCCCATGACATTTCTTTTCTTTCCTTATCTAAGACACATATCTTGAGGATACTATCTAGGCCCAACTTATACAATTTCCCAGAAATCAATTGACCGTTCACTGCTTTAACCACCATATGACATTTTTGAGTTGCAAGGTAAGTTTTCGAGCAGGCCCCTGTACTTAATAAGACTACTATATCTTCCAGGTATTCTGGTATGGCCTTAACCCAGAAGATGTCTGCATCTGGGAGATGATCATCGACTACTCCACCACTTTCTCCAGAATCTAATCTAGACAGGTGATCAGTCCCCACGTTGCATCTTCCAGGTTTAATGATCACTTCAAATGAAAATTCCTGAAACAATAACAACGATCGATAAATTATTCCTTCCAGAACAGGCTTGTTAAATATATATTTTAATGCAGAATGATCAGTAAGGAACTTAAAATGAGAGCCTAGCAAATCATTTCTAAAATTTTGCAGAGCGTAAATCATAGCTAAACCCTCCCTTTCTATGGTTGTATAGTTGCGCTCAACTTGCGACAACTTCCTGCAAGCGAAATATATAGGATGATCCATGGCTCTGTCTCATGGTTGCACTATGATGGCTCCCAGAGAAATACCTAATGTGTCTACGTGCACATGAATTTTTTTTTCCCAATTTGAAAATATCATAATAGGTGTTGTGCTGAGACTTTCCTTCAGGATGTCGAACGCTTTATCAGACTTTGGGGTCCACTGGAACACTTCTAACTTATTTAGTATACTTTCCAAAGGTGTAGTAATGTTTTCATATCTTCTAATAAACTTGCAATATTACCCTGTGTTCCCCAATGTGGAGTGAAATTTATTAGTGATTGTAGGTGGAGGCATGGTCACAATAACTGCAACTTTGGTTAAGTCTACCAGTACTCCTTCTCAGCATACAATGTGTCCTAATAAATTTCCACGTGGAACACATAAGATACACTTTCTAAGGTTCAACGATATATACAATTATCTACATCTATTAAACATGAGACGTAGTAGCACTACATGTTCCTTGAGAAGAATGTATACATTCCAATCATCCATATAAACTTCTATAAACTTGTGAATAAATTCTCAGAAAGATGCTATTACAATCTAGGTAAAAAATGCAAGGGTGTTCTTTAGGCCGAATGGCATCACATTGTATGCAAATGACCCCCATTATTTTATGAATGTGGTATTCTTTTTGTATTCTTTAGCAATCCTTACTTGTTCAAACCACGAAAATCCATCTATAAATGAGTAATATTCTTTCCCCAAAACCTGTTCTAGAACCTCATCAGTAAAAGGTTTTGGGAAATGGTCATGCACACATGCATAATTAAGGCTTTTGTAGTCTACACAGACCCTAATGTTCTATGTGCCTTTCTTTCTCTACATGACAATTGGGATAACCCATTCTACTTCTTCCACTTCAAAAATGATTCCAACCTCCAACATCTTGTCTATTTCCCTCTTAACCTTATCTTTCACTCTGGGGTTAAGGAGATATGGTCTATGCCTTATAGGATTTTATCTTGGTTTCAGTTCAATTTTCATCTCTCCCATAGCTCCTTTAATCCCTTTTAGCTCTGAAAATGTCTTTGGGAACAATTCCTCATCCTCTCGCAACAAGCTATCTAATTCTTGGCTAGTTTTCACATCCCAGTAATCTCCCACCATAGCTATCTTAGGTTTCTTTGTGGTCCCTATATTGACTTTACACAAATTCAATGGATAATTATAAGAACCATAAGTCTAGTTGGGTATAATGTTATGGATTTCTCTTCTCCTTTTGTTTCCTTTATGGCAAAGTTTCTCAATTATTCTAAATCATACGGTCTTTCCAAATCCTTCTCAATCTTATAGAATTCTATAGGTCTCTTGTCAAACATTAGGTGAAGGTTAGACTGAAGTGCTTGGCTATGCTTTTCACATACCACTAGGTCTGATTTCCATTCACTAGTATTTGTAAAAAGGAATTATTTAATTCTTTTGCAGGACTACTTTAAGCTCAGGGTACTTACCTGTAAATGATAATTTTTGCAAAATTGATCTTCCAACGTTTTCCAATTGTTGGTCTCTCTTATGGTTTATTCATGCATGTACTAAGCTTTCAGAATCAGATCTAGTGAATGGGGAAATACTTGAACCCACAAGCAAGATGGTATTTCTACAACTTTCCACTGTCTCACGCATTGTTCAATATGTGCTTTAGGATCAGACTATCCATTGAAAAGTTGTGCAACTTCGAAATCTGTGCACATCTATGATTCCAACTACTCCTTATCTTGAAATCTATATCAGATATCTTGCTTCACATCATCCTAGTTCTAAACTAAGGATTTGTGATTAGTCCACCATCTGCCAAGGGTGTCTTGGAGGGCTCAGTCCAACACTGAGATCCTTTGATCCTCTACTATGTTTTCTTCCATGTTGACTAGAAAAATGTAAATTTATGAGGTACCATCATATCATAGGTTCTCTCTGACCTCGGTTCCAACCCATCTAGTTGCTCTGAAAGTTGCACATATTCTTGAAAATATTTCATATGAACCTTGCGGCCAGCTGTCAAATGCCAGTTCTGAATCTTCATCTGCTGATTGTATGCTCCTCCAACTTATTGATCCATCAGGAGTAGGATTTATGTAGTCTTCTCTCGTTCCTGCTTCTACAGTGCACAATCGATCCAAGTCTTCTCCCTCTGTATTGTTGTCCATTGGATCCATGTATCAAGGGCCTACATACAGATCCAAGGGTTGAACTAATTTTATTCAAACTGCCTCAAATTGCATAGTGTCTTTATTTAGGTCAATCACCACGTAGTTTTTGTAATCCTAATAAATATGAAGTAGTGCAGTATAAGGGTCCTTATCCCCCATTATTTCGATCACCTCAAAATTAGCTAAATTCTTCCCTCCCGCAACATCTATCTCCACATTCTCTAGTCTTCCTGTTGGAAAAATGAAATATTGATCGACCATTCTTAGTTGGATTGGGGAATATGTCAACTAGGGTTTTCCTAAAGCTTCCCAAATCTTTTTATGCAGTATATTAACATCAGATCCTAGATCTAACATAACATCCTTAATCTAAAACTCATATAGTTGGGCCTCTAATCTAAACTCTTTTCCAGTCTGTACTTTCCTTCTCTTCACTCTCTGAGTATTGTTCTTAGGAAGATTAGTCATTATTCTCGTTTCTGGAGATTCTTCAGTTCCTAGGACTAGGTACAATGCATTGCACCAATTTTCTGTCAACTGGTCATTCCCTAGAATATAAGAAAATAAACTGAAACTAAAGGTCAACTACATTTTGTGTCTACTCAGGTTGTCTCATTGGGACTACAGGTTTTTTGGGTGCAAGGGGTGAAGCAAGGACTTGGAAAATCTTAGGGTAAACAATAGGCTAAGGGGGTTTCTCTTGCATATGAGGGCCAGGGATATTATGAAATACTTCTATGGATTTTTTAAAGAATAGATTCTATTTCAGAGGATCATACATGTCCTCCTTAGGTGCTTCTTTTTGGATCTAAGGTAAATTATTAGCATTTGCGCCAGTATTTTATGTTCCTTCAGTAACGATATTAAGTTTGGGAAGTTGTCCTCTAATAAATATATTTATATCTGAACTGATGAGATTAGTTCCTCATTGACATACCCAATATTCCCATTTTTCAATTAGTTATGGGAATTTTTCAGTTGCATGCCCATTGGTTCTGTAGTGCGAGCACCATGGTCGCCTTGGGTGAGAAAAAACTCTAGCCATGTGGCCTTTCTCATCACAGTTGTAGCATATACTTGGTCCTCTTCCCCTGGTTCTTCCTCCTCTGAAGTCTCCTCCAGCTCCACCTCCTTGATCTCTTCCTGTTCCCTGAGAGGTTTCATTCACCCTCAATGATGTTCGATCTAGTCTGTCTACAAGTGCATCCAACGCTCTACACTAATTCGTAGCATGTGTGGTATATGCACAAAACTCACAATGCACAGTATTCGATACTGTTGAATACTTCTGAATAATGGGGCATTGTCTTGGCCCATGCCCATACACTCAACAAATATCACAATAGTAAATTGATGGTGTTGCTTGATTACCTGGAAAAGCATGATATGGGGTTGGGGCATGGAATGATAAATTTGTGGATACTTGCGCAACTCCTCCCATGGGTCTTGGTGAGGGTCCCATAAAATTATGAGGAGGTCCCATTCCCCTCATCCGTCGACATTTTTTCACCATATGTCCTTTGTGTAACATCTGGTACACCAAACTTGCAGTGTTCATGGTCCGGGTATCGTCAATTCTTGAATATTCTCTGTAAGTGTTGATATTTTCCCTTGTAGTTGCACCAAATTTGCATTCGATGGGGGTCTGGTCACTCTCAGGCTCCCTGGATATCCTTCCATGTCTTCAATATTCATTGATTGTTCCAAGGAATATGTCAAAGTGGCTATCCGTTGTTGCGTTAATGAAATCTATGTCAGAGGTAACAATCCCTGGATATACCATTATCTTTGATGTTCATCATGGATCAGATGCGCTAACCTCCCTATAGCATCTTTAAAATTTTGGCTATATTCCTAGGCTGATTCACCTTCCCTTTGTTGAATTTCATGCAACTCAAACAAAGCTTGTTGTTCTGACTCAGGTAGCTTAAACTTCGGTATGAACTTTGTCCATACCTGGTCAAGTGTGAATGCTTGACCTTGCACTCCTGGTATTCTTGGCTCAATGTCCTTCATGTACCATTTGAGAGAAATACCTCTCAAAGTAGTCTGGAACTCAACCAATCTATTCACATCAAGATTCCCTCTGGACCTCTAGATTTCTTTGCATAAGAACCAATGCTTCTCAACATCCTCGTCTTCCTTACCCCAGAATTCTGGGTATCGAGCAATCAAACCTCCCGCGTTACCAACCATTTTTTTATCTTACTTATCCTACCAAGATAAACGCTAACAGTCCTAGTTGTGATCTACCAGGGGATCCCAATATCCTCCCAGTATTCATGCTTCCTGGTTGTGGCTCACTGATTGAATGTAATGGAACAAGAATAACATAAGAAGGTAGTATAGAATTTACCACTTGTATAGAAGACACTTGGGGTATTGGTTATTAGGGGTTGGTGCCACTGGCTTCGGGGTGAGTTTATTTAATCTGGGGGGTCTCATTCTCATCCTCTTGAGCGGTCTCTTCCACCAGATTACTGATATTTCCTCACATCGGGGATGAATCTTCTCTCTCTTCTTCAAGATCAATGCCAACTTCCTTTTCCTATAATTCTACACTTTCTTCTTCTTTTCCACCCTCTTGGGGACTTCTTTCTCTTTGTGCTTCTCTCTTGTTTAATATTTGACTAACCAATCTTTCTTTTCTTCTCATCTTTCACAATTCTTCCATTTGTCCTTCCTCGACTTCTCCTAATCTGACTTCTTTCCACAACTTCTCAGACTATTTTACCGCTTTCTTTATCTTACCATGCCACCACTTCTCAACTACGGTGACTCTTTTCAAGGCTTGCTCGTCTCTTGATTCCATTTCTTACTACTCCCACATTTGTCAAAGAACCCTCTCCCCTCTCTCAGGCCATGAATCCACCCCAAGCAAGGGTTTTTACACTGCCATCTCAGTTGGGGACATATTCAACATCCCCTCTTTCACCAAGAAAACCTTAATCCACGGGGGGATTTCTCTAAAAATTATTCCCCTTGCATCATTCTTGAAATTATCTTCTTGACATGAAAACGATCGATGATTCTCAATTGAAAACTTGATAATGTATCCCTCTAATGTTGTATTGAACCAGAAATCGATCGCTCGTGTTACCAGACGATCCATCCAATGAAGTGTTGCGATATTTTTTGTATCCCAAGTGCATATATTATTGACTCATTCTTGGAATTCCATAGATTCATGGAGCCTATCTATCCAGTGGAAAAGTTCTTCCAATAAATTAACCCAGAATATCTCGTACTGGTCAGTTGATCTTTATGAGTAAACAACAACCTCCCATGTATCTTTCACATATTTTCCTCTTATCTCCGCTTCTTTCCATATGAAGACATCACAATTTCTCTCACACCAATGGTGAATATCATATCTATGAATCTATGGAAGCATTCTCCCTACAAGTTTCCTTTTAACACAGGTCCCGACAACATAACCATTTTTTGGCACGAAATTGATCAGACTAGGGTCCTTCTCAGGTTACCAACAAAAGGCATCGATTAGTCTAGAGCCCTGGAATTTTCATCTACTCCAAAGAGAATAATTCTGAACCGAAGCGCAACCAAGACAAGAAGATAGGGAAGGGCAAGGAGAATACTTAGGTGGGTTTCCATAATATTCAAGATTCACCATGATCTTGCGCAAGACAGACTAGCCACATAATAGATATAAACTCATTCATACTAGAAATAAATACAATCAGGTTGCGACAACATATGTAAACAGAAACAATGCATTGATATTATCAAACACAAAGAATTAAGGTGCAAAAACTTATTCATAATCATACACATAGAATGACACAGTATATTTCAAATTTTTAGGTCCTTCCTTATATATTATCAAAAGATCTTCTCGGATACAATCTTAGAGATACAAATCAATACTTTGTTACAAGCTCCTTTCTCTAGACTCATGTCATAGAGATATATCTACCCTTTTCCCCAAAAATGTATACAATTTACAATCACTGAACCTTTAATCTATCTACACCCTCTATATCACCTATGATAAAACCCAAGAACCAACCAACTACACCCAACCATACCCAACCCTTTTACAATCATATGAATCTCATACATATAGGTTGAGTGGGATCTTCTGGCTTTAGACTTTGTATGCTTTCTTTCTCTTTTTCTGTTTGTAGCTTATTTTTCCTCGTTGGTGTTGTATTGTCCCTTTTCGCAACTGTTATCTATTTATTTAGATGCTCCATTGTCCAGCTTCTTTGTGGCTTGTGCAAGTCATGTTTGAACAAAATTGGGATTGTAGTCCTCCTTGTGCAACTTCAAACCAAAAAACGAAGGGACCAACATATTGCATTGTGAGTTTCCATTATTATGGATAATGGAGTCCCCTTGACCCCCTAAGTTAATGTTACCCATCCCATGGTATTTACTCATTTCATGGGGACGAATCGATCTGTGTTTCCTAGTGGTATGAATAATCATGGTGCTCAGTCAATACCTTGGGTCTCTAATCATTTTTCTCATATTATTTTGAACATGTCTTCATACTTTCCATCCTCTCCCTCTCCTTCTTATATGAATCCTAGTTTTGGATCTGAGGGAATGATGCCTCCTTTTTCTACATTTTCATTTGATGGGAGTCATATCCCTCAGCCGAATCTCAAGGTGGGAGGTTGGAAGGTTCCTCCACATGGATCCAATCCTAGCTTCACTTTTTCCAGGAGCAAGTGCTCAAATGGGTGGCTATTATACTTATTACACTCCATCCATATATCGTTCTTCCACTATGCCAGTTCCTACATATATCCATCTATCCTATGGTATTTCATACGAAGAGAGTCAACTTTATGGTATGGGCTACCCGCTTCATGGAGTCCCTTTTTCTGGGGGAAACATATATCCTCACCCAAGTAACCCTCATCATGAAATTTTCTCTTCACCAATGCCTTCCTCGGTGACGATGCCTTTACAACCATTTGTGAATCATTTTGGAGGAGGATACTAACTTGCCGGATAGGGCCAATGTGTAGACTAGAACCCTTACTGGCCTGCGATTTCTCAAACCAAGAATTTCCAGGAATCTTGGTCTCAAATTCCACAACCAACCACTGCAATTCGGGTTGGGGGAACAACTCCAGTCATTGTTTGTTACACTGCACATACATCACCAACCTCTATAAATCAAGTTGGAGATTAGCCACTAGATTTTGTAAGTCATGATGAGAGCATGTCACCAACCAATTTGAGTCATGCTATGGGAATTCATACAGTTAAGAAGCCTCAACATACAGGACGTAAGCCCAAGTTCCTTTATAGGCTTTACAAAGGAGGTAATTTAACTCACTTGTGCCCTGCTATAGTTGTGGTAGAAGAAGCGTAGTCCTTGTATGATAACCCTTCGGGTTCGGAGTTGTCTTTGGATTCCCAACATTCTAAGTTTTCTTTGGTTGACGCAACATTCATGGTGATGAAATATTCATCTGATACCACTCCTATTTTTAGGAGTGGTGCATCTTTGGACTATGTCATTAACATTTTTAGTCTTGTACCTTCTGAACAAGAGAGGATTCCACTCTCTCTGAGTATGTTCCCTCCAATTCCTATGGAGGTCTCATTTGACTAGGATGGTACTGTGGGGTATCAAGTTCCTTCTTCTACACCCTTCCATATAAGGGGCATTCTTCGATATATCATAGAGAAGGTAACCTCTACAATTATTTTATCCTCCTCTACTTGGAAAGCTTTAGGTTTTTCTGAGCTTGTGTCATTTGTTCGTAAGTTACTGAACTTTCACAGAAGTCCTACATGGGAGCCTTGGCCTTCCCCATGATATTATTCTTAGAACAACATCAACGAGTCTGGATTAAGTACTTTTCTGACTCTCTCAAAAAGAGAAAATATTGTTGATTTAACTTGTATCTTTCACACTCATAAATTGGATTGGAATGGACATCTATTTGGTGTAATTTTAACCCTTTTTTAAACCAAGTAGACTAAATTTACGAAAAATGACATTCTTTGGTGTTAAGTTGTAATTGCATCTCATTCTCTCCCTTGTAGTATTGATCCTATTGTCAGTTCTCGCTTTTGCATTATAATCCTATCACCTTTGCAATTTGCATCATCAGCCAAGTAGAGCCTTAGTTATATCCTTTCCATCTTGACACCCTATACCCCAAGAGGAAACATTCCCTCGAGTTTTCATACCCTACATGCACCTCCTTGCATTGAGCATAGGTATGTTCCACTATTGGAACTATTTTCTTTCTTGTGACACTCATTTCCTCCTTTGTATAGAATTCATTTGACTGTGAAAAAACAAAAAATGATGGGGGAAAAAATAATATTATCTCATGTTAGAAGTAGTCGTGCCTCCTTTGAACAAAAAAAAAACTTTTGAGTCAACTTGTCATCAAAATTTTGGGTGTAGCATGAACTTAGGAAGCCGATCTCATTACTTATAGTTTACTCCCCCGACTGATTAATCTTCCAGTCCTTATGGAGAGTTTGATTGGTGCCTCCTGCATCACAAAGTTTCATCATTGATTCTATTTTGCAAGAGTCATCCATATGTCTCATGCTCTTGTTCAAAGTATGTCCATCGGCGTATGTCATCCATTTCTCCCAACTCTTGACATTGCATGTCGGCCATACCCTCAATGTTTCTTAGAGTTACATGAAGTTTTAGTCCTACCATGCACATTGGTCCTACTTTCCTTATGGGTAGGTAACCTTGAACCCAACAATCAACATGTTCTCATTGGTTGCTGAATAGGGGGTTTCCCTTGTGTTCGACGACAAGAAATATATTCACACATTGGGATTCATGGAGTGTCTTGGATCCCATTATCCTTATTGGTGGTTTCTTCACCTTTGTCAGTAGTTTTCCTCATTGGATGTTATTCAGAGGGTCTTTTCCGTGCACTACTTACATCTGGTGCATGCAGAATACACACAGGGTCGTTGGTTTGTGAACATGTTCTTTGTCAAAGTTCCTCCAAATCATCAAGATCCTACTTTATACCTCGTGATGAATGATGAAAGATTTCTTAATGCTCTCCTTTCAACAGGTCTCCTTACATCGACTTCAACTAGTCTATTATGGAAATGAGACCTAGAGTCCTATGAGTACTTAGAATCATGCAGTCATCAGTGGAAGGCTATCTCACCATCGATAGTTGGGAATACATAAATGTCTCTTGATAGATGGCTTCTTCAAGTTTTCAAACTCAACACCTGTATTCACACTTGTAAGAATGTACTTGATTCATTGATACCTACTTTCATTATAAATAGGTTGTCTCACATTTGTTAACAATATACCTTAATGATCGGTAATCAAATGAAGTCTCATTATGTTCGACCTCAAATCCTTTATTCACAAGATGTAGACTTGCAACTTTGGCAAATCATGTTGAAGACTTGAATACATTAGTTCATAGTCACAATTTTCCTAAGTTGTTTCTATCATTCATTGGACTAGTACCTATATGACTTCAGTGATCATGGGAGATGTGATTGTACTCCTTTATATAAATATATCTTCAGACTACTTTTGAGACTAGTTTTCACTAGGCCTTGTTCATGACTATGAAAACCTATGGCATGTATCTCATTTTGTATTTCCTGTTCATGGCCATGAATAGTTGTTTGGTATATTTCTACATGGATCTGTAGTGTAATTCAAATTGGCATCCATGTGCACAAAGTCATTATGGATTGTAATATTCTTATTTGTATCTAGTTCGTCCATCTAGGTCTCCAATACTCCACTTATGGTAATTATAATTTATTTCGACCATCGCATATACTCCTCCGACCTCACACATTAGGGGGCATTTGTTATAGAAAGATTTTCCTCACCCCATGAAACTTGCTCAAAAGGCCTTTTTCATTTCCCTATGTAGACTTGAAGTCCCCTTTTGTAGTTTCTAGAGATAAAAAACATATTTTTCCACACATACGGGCCCTAAGAGCTATACAATAGGTGTATATGAAGTTTTCACCATTACATCTTGCATACATTAGGTTTTTTGCTCAAAATTAAAAAATGGTGTCGGGTTTCCCTGTCACATCATGAGATCCATGATCCTTTACCTTCCATATACTGGAAACATTCTGACTCGGCCCTTTAGTTCCATTTGAAGGATATAAATGGGCCTTATCCAAGCGATGGAGAAGAGGATAAGAATTCATCTTTGAGAGAAAAATTACTCTGGAGAAATTATTCACTTCATATTGAGTTTGCATCCCTTTGTCCTTTTAAGTATGAACACATTGTTCATCCCCCAATCTCTTCCCTATTTGATGGATAACCTCATTTTATTTCTTATATGAGTTTTCCTTTGGTAGAGGATTGAAGTGGTGGAGGCCCAACTAGAAGGGACTTAGTTTCTCAATTCTGAACGTGCCGACACAGAATTTTGTCATTCATACACTTATGTTGTTTAAATTTTAATAGAAATACTCTTTTCTCATCCAGTTAATGTCTTGCAAATATAATAATTTTTATTCCATGGACTTATTTTTTATGAATATTTATGGATTATGCCATTATATGTGCTAACTTTATATATTATCACCATATACTTGCATATATTGGTTGTTTAGGACAAGTTGCAGGTGTATTGATTTGAGTCAAGTGCTCAATAGTGGACTTCATCAAATGTCTGGACGAGGTAGAATATTTATCTTCTCTTGTCAACATATTTTTTTATATTTCATACTTGAGATTAGAGTTGATTTCTGCTGTCATTTTTGTCTATTGTGGTTTACCCCATGCCATCGAGTGATTTTCCTCATAACAGTTGGAGAAGCTTCTAGTCCCGTGGTTTCCAGATAATTAAAGTTCATGACTAAGGTGGAGTTTGTAATTAAAATGTTACACAAGAAACCACCATCTTCACCACCACTCTATAGGGATACATATACAATCACGAAAAGCAAGTTACATATGATCACTTGGTTTGAAGTTTACTATAAGATTTACCATGATGGTTTTCCCGAATTCACCCCTGATAGTGACCCGAAAGTAAGAGTCTTCGATGACTATATTTTTTAGAATATCAAATAATAATCCCTATACATGGTAGCTTCAAGAACCCCGGTTTTACCATGCATAGAAACCTTAAAACCACAATTAATCTCACCCAGGCTAACACGTGTGTGATTAATGATGTGAATAACCAATGTGTTGGTGTTTTCTTTCCAATGGAGGCTAGCAAGCATTACAAACTCAGGGAACCCAAAATTTGTCTTAACATTGACTTCATGGTTAAGTTCTATGAAAAACACAACACTAATCAACTTTTGGCATCTTGGTGGAAAGAAGATAGAAAATTCATGAATAGAGCATTTGGATGGTACAACACTATAAACCTAAGAGAACCATATGTATTACTCATGTCCTTGATATGTCTATTGTATGGGGGAAAGGACTGCTCTAAGTTTTTGGAGGCCTGGATGGCTCTGGCCTATACAATAGCCATATCTAGAAGTGTCTTCAATTGGGGTGCCATAATATCTAAACAATTGAGCATTAGGGTTGAGTAGGAAAAGAAACAAAAATCAAGAGAATCCCATTTCTTCTTTATGGCCTCATACCTATTAGATGCATTTTTCACTAGAAATGTATTTCTAGGGTTAGGGTTAAGATGGAATGTCTTAGAATTATCTATACATGTTTATTTTAGTGTCTTATGGGTGATTAGATTTAAAAAGTCTTACGCTACAATCTGTGATGAATTCTTGGATAGGGATTATTTCATAATATGTAAACATAATTGTCCAGGGATTTTTGAATCACAAAGAGAGGTCATGTCTAGGGTAGGGATATGGTATTTATAGGAAAATATTACTTATCTCAGGATTATTGGAGCCACCAAGGCACTGCACCTATTGTCAGCCTATGTATTGGATAGGCTAGTCTTGGGAGAAATTTGCTACCAGACCATTCAACAATTTTTTAATGTTTCCTTAGTTAATGACAAGAAAAGAACATCCATCTCATATGGATTATATGTAGGTTACCACTTGGTGAAATATACTACTCATGCTAGACAAGAAGCCCGAAATCAGGTGGAGTATAGGTTCTACACTGGTAGGCACATGAAACATGCCCCAAAAGGTCTAGTTTCTCAACAAGAAAGACAAGTGGTATCTCATTGGCCATATGCACACGACACCTTTGAGGGTGAGATATTCAATGAAAATGCCATAGATTGGGAAGAGTTCCTACAGAGGAAAGAAAAACCAGATCTCCCATGTTTCAAATCCATGTCAGGAGATGAAAAGTTAGAATGGTTGGAACAAAAAGTAGGATCTATTGTACATGCACAAAATTATAATATAGAGAAATCATCATGGAGAGTTGAATAACAAAGGATCCCAGAAGAGGGTGAAAGAATGTTCCGAGAGAAAAACCAAAATCTTACTCTTCAAGCATTAGGAACACAAATGATCACTCCTATGGACATGCATATGGTAGAAGGAGGAAAACACATGTAAGAGAAATTTCACCTATAGGGAATAATGAATATCCTGATGAAAGACAAGTACAGGTGGAAAAATCATGGCCTGGACCAACAATCGAGACTGTGACAGTTCCATTAGTCCTAGGTATAATAGCACCAGTAATCATTGACCTAATTACAATATATGGTGATGACAATGAGGATTTGGTTGCTACAACAATTCCCAATGTCAATGAAGTTGACACATATATATTAGACAACTGCCTATCTCAAGGAATGTTGTCCAAAGATATGGGGACAAGACTTAATACAATATAAAGCATTAATATCTTCCTAGGGAAAAGGGCACGACCTTATGCTGATGGAGGAGGTGATCAAGAGAGAAAGGAATAAGAGAATGACCCATAGGATTCCACCTCAGTAGGACAAGGAGAGACATGAAACAAAGACTAAGAGGGAACTTTAGAAAATAAATATGAAAGTGATGGCCAGGGCTCTATCCCAGAGGAAACGACTTTGGATAAGTAATAAAGTGAGGAGATTTCATATTTTAGAGAGAAACCTACATATGACACACCTATAAGCCAAGTACATGAGGATAAAAATGATGACCAAGAGTTTAAAGAAATCACAAAAAATACTCCAAACCCCTGTTCACCCAGAGAAATGATAACAACCATGGAAACACCAAAACAAAATGTGATAGAGGTCACCTTTGACATTGTGTAGCTGACAAAGGTAATAAAATAACCTTTGAACACTTCTATACTTTGGGAAGTATGAGCAATGTTATCTCATGGGATGATCAATCAATTATTGAACCTCTAGATGAGGTTTTCAATGTCCAGGAAATCACTTATGATAGGAAAATATAAGTGATAGTTAGGAGGACTGAAAAGAAGAGGAGACTTACATTGGACAACACTATGATGATTACCACGGAATAAACCCTGTCGGACACTAGAAAATAAAGTGGATGATTTATTATGGGTAATAATATCAATATCTAGCACCACCATCGACAGAGAAAGAGAATATGAGTGAGAGGCAGAGTCCATGAAAAAAAATCTTGAACATATTAGTAATCAAGCTAAGTATTATCAAGACACCACTTGGGGAATCATTTTTATAAGAACTGAGTTTCTAGTAGGATATATAAAGTTTAAAATATAAAGGGATGCATGTATGGTTTATTTGGTAAGCTACCAGGAAGATAATCTATTGGGATTGATGACACTCAAAGAGATGTCGAGATGGTTTGAACGGTCACACCGAGTCCTAGAACATATCCAATATATTTGGGAAATTCAAAAGTGTCGAGGGAGTGAGGAACATGGTATTAGGATTCTTCGGGATGGCATCCTAGAATTTTTTTAGAAGGTAGTTGAGTGTTGGATGTAGCTAGTAGAGGAACCACAACAAAAGATGAAAGACATATGGGAGAAATGTCTCAAGAATTGTGAGAAGATAAATAAGAGAATGAGAGATATCCAAATCCTTGATTTTGGTATGCTTGAGGATTTTGTATACCTCCATGATATAGTCAAACAACATGGTGTGCATGATCATAATTTTGAGGTAGATGTTTTCAGAATCACGACTTTGGAAATAGGATACGTAAGACAGTTTGCTAACTGGATGATAGCTGCATTAGTTGTGATGAAACACTTGAGCACTAAGATATACTGATTCGAATGTTGGGTGGTGGGGATGAAATATGATATCAATGCACCAATGTAGCAGCATTGGTTCCCTTATCTCAACACGTCTGAATATATTTTCACCCATCGATCCAAATACAATCGAGAGAATTCATTAAATTAACTAGAAGAACACTAGTAGTTTACACATGGAGGAGTCCATGCTATTGGCGGTTGTATTTACTTTTAAGTGAACTTTGGATCTATTTTTAGTATGTTTGTTTTCATAAATAAGGAGATCGACCTCATTTTGAAGGTTCGATGGTTTCTTGTAAGAACTACAAAGTTAGATGTAGAATTATTTTGAGGTTTAATATTGAAGCTTATACAGAGTCAAATCCAAATTTATCCCAATCTTAAGCATTAACTTGATCTATGGATTTCTCTACAAATAGTTTTTTCTTCTATGGGCCTTTTAGTAATACTGTGATTATGTTAAGTTATCTTGAATGATTATGATTTCCAAATTAATTTTTGTTTAAATTCGATGGTGTTTTATTTTATATTGCATTTAGAGTAAGTGCATGATTAGTTCTAGTATTCAATTTAAATGTTAGTCATGCTTAGCTATTTCTCTCTTTCTATTTCAATTAATATTTTTTGATTTGTTAATGATAGTATTATTTTCTAGTATTGATTAGAAGTATATATTTCTTGGAATATCGATTGGAAATGGGTTATCCTCTATCCAATTTTCTTCTAATTTAGTCATTTAATTTATTTATGTCTCCAATCATGTTTGAGTGATAAAGAACAATTTTCCAAAAAACAGATACAACATTAGCTAAGGAACATTCTAAAACTATGTTTAAATCCCATAGAAAATTGTTGGACTACCAATCCAGAGAGTCACACTACTTTAAATAGACAAGAGTCTAATTGGGCATCATTGCTGGGCATTGTTCCTGCTATCGAGTAAAAAAAATTGGACCCATAAATATAATTAGTGCTAGAAGGAGGGCCTGGACGAATTCATTCCTAGTTAGAATATTTCTTTCAGTAGAAACATATCTTAAACAACCTATACATTCAAATCAACCCACATGCATGGCTACTCCTTCTCAGGATAACCCTACTATTGAAGGTACCCCCACTACTATTGATTCACCATAGGCTGAGGATGACTCCTACCTTCACCCATAAATACCTTATGCGATCCCCCACAAAAAATAAATTCAATTAGAAGGATTACTAGAGCATATGATCGACAAATTGGAGTGCTACCATTATCCATATTTCTTCCCCGCAGGAAGAAAACCGCAAGACCAATTGTTGATACTCTAGATCACACTTTTTTCCACACAATAAAGGATCTAGTATATTTTTACTTAACTTAAATCGACCAACTTCTTATTTTATTTGTGAAACTCCTCTCGTTACCCCACCAACAAGTACACATTTTGATCCTGATAATTCTGAAACCGAAGAATCCCATTCTAACTCAAAATACTCAGACAATGAGTTAGAGAAAATGGAAGACAACCATGAAGGAATACCAGAGGGTAATGATCAACCTACAAAAAACCATCCATGGTTGGCTAGGGATTCCCTGGCGATACCAAGAAGGTTACATCATTTTCCTAGTCACCCAAAGAAACTTCTCCCTAAATTTGACCCTGAAACCTCTGGGTTTCTTGAAGACCACATTAAGAAATTCATATTGGAAATAATATTTATGAATGTCCAAATTGAAGTCATAGTATGTATATAGTTCCCTTACACCTTCAATAAATAACGCTCGACATGGTATTTTAACCTCCTTTTTGGTTCCATTAATAGTTGGATAAAATTCCATAAGGAATTTTTAGACAAATTTGTTGAATAAACAACTATGGGATCCTTGATGGTTGATATTTACACTACCACCATGGGACCCAAAGAAAAGGTCAAACATTTTAACCAGATATTCACAACAATACTCAACATGTTTCAACCTGATGCTAAACCTTCCCAAGAACTCTATATTAAGGTATATGCTAACACATTACCAACCTTTATCTCTATGTTCATTAAAAGGGTTGCTAAACCTACTCTGGTTGATAATTTTGAGGAAGCCAAAATTATTGAATTCCAAATGAAAGGTTGTAAATATAGTCAAATCTCCTTAGAAAAGAAGGAAACCCACCAACCATCTAGAAGAGGACTTTTTATGACATGGTCACTAGGTAAACAAGCACAAAATAACATTGAGAAGGAAATTATATATACATAAAGTCTACAAAGAATGTTTAAGAAATTATCCAACAATAGTGTGGACATGAAGAGGAATGCAGGGGAAGGTATGTCAAACCCTAGACCCTACAAATATTTCTTTAGGAAAAAATCACCTTATAAGTCCATAGAGCCCACCCTCGCTAACTTAAACATCAAATTAGGTGAAGTGGTGTCTGATTCTTATTTTAATTATCAACAAGAACATAATTTAGAAAAAGGATTTCATTAAATGGGTGAATACCATGAATTTGTTGGCCAATCATTTCTTGGATGTTTGTTCCCTGACCGAACAACCCAATGATTAGACATAAAATGTTACAAAAAATGAGGTTAGTGTTGGGGCTTAGAAATGTCATATTTTCATCCACCTTTCCCTTCATCATTCTTCACATTTCATCGCCCATTAACCTTTCATGATACCATTTTCATAAATACATTTGGGTTTGATGTTATTATTTTCCACTTTATTCATTTTAGTATTAAAAGGGAATTTGTGATTAAATATTAGAAAATTGACATGTTTTCATATATATCTCAAAAATGTGTGATCTTTGTAATGTGTAGGAATATGTGAAGGATTAATTCAAAAGGACTTCTCGAATACTTCCTCCACCATTTCAATATTTGAGGAGATAATTCAAGCCTATTCCAAGGAGAAGATCATGGAGATTTGGTTGGCATATCTTATCCAAGATATATGAGAGATATGTGTGAGGATTTGAAGGGATCATATTTTGTAATAATGGGAAAATAGTTGAGATAATAGTGGATCTGTAATTATGAGATGGTTATCTTATCTTCAAGGATCTCATGTATAAAAGAGAGTGCTCTCTGTTCATGAGGGGGTAAGTAGTAATAATTGAGGAATAATTTGGTTGTCAATTAGTAGTCATTGAGTAGTCCTTAGGATTTGAAATAGAAAGGGATTCTCAGCTTTGATTCATGGTTTTGATTTCCATGTTTTTATTATTTTGTTATGATAATTGATTTCCTTATTGTAATGTAAGATTTATTCATTGTTGTGAGCTCACATATATTGTTGTGTCATTCAACTCTTCACATGTTATATTTTCTTTTCCTTCTTGTAGTTCTCCATTACTAGATTAATTTCATTTATGCAATTTCATTTCAGTCATAGGTTGTAGCAATTCAATTCCAAGTCATTTGTTTCAATTTCCTGCATTAGATTAATGATTCAATTTCAATTGTAGCTTAAACAATAGATTAGATTAGTCATGCTTCAATCCTGCATATAGTTTGCATGTTCTTCATAATTTTACAAACCTCGGATTGACAAATTAGATAGTTGGGAAAGTAATACAATGAAATTAATTCAACATTAGTTTTGCCCAATATAACGACCATCATTCCCTTGTTACGATTGGTGTTCCCTTTACAGGAAGTGTCATTCATTTGAATAGAACAATTGTCGTTCCCTTTACAATTGTTGTTCCTTTACAGGTGTTGCATCTTTGGAGGATGAGGTATTGAAAATGAAAGGTAAGAACCTGCGTAAGAAACAAGTAAAATTCTTGTGCCAGCGCCTACCTTTGGCTGATGCATAGAGGTTGTTTTTAGGACATCTTTAGAGCCCAACATTTTGGCGTCATTATCAGGGAAGCACGATGGATTGAGGTATTAGTTTCTTTTTTCATTTCAATTAATGCAAGTGTGATCTATATGTGTTGGTAAGGGGTCATAGAAGCTACTTGAATGGAGACTCCTCATGTTCTCCCTTCCAGCTAGGTAAAAGTAATTTCAATTTCTACAAATTTCAATTTCCACAAGAGTAGTTTCAATTTCTGCAAATTTCAATTTCACAAGAGTAGTTTCAATTTATGCAAATTTCAATTTATGCGAGTGTTTAATTTATGAAAGTGTGATATACATGTGTTGGTTCTAAGGGTCATAGAAGCCCTGAGTGGAGACTCGTCATTGTCCCTACCAACTATCAAGAGCGTTTAATTTCCGCAACTGTGAGGAGTAATTGTTCTATGTTTTAGCAAGAGTGTTTTTATTTAATTTTTTCATTTTGATTTGGGTTCTATAAGAATCCTTTTTTAACATGGTTTAACAATTAATTTTAGCTGGGAACTACTCACTTAGATCCTGGAAGATGTCAAGATTTCCTCTTCCCAGGAAGAGGAGATCTTGACAAGGATCAAAGATTCAAATACTCCTCCATAAACAATTGAATATCCAACATCTGAAGACTCTTATGCATCTGATGATGAACAATTGATCGGAAATTAGATTGAGAAATATGAAGAGGAGTTACAGCATGATCTGAGCGAGGAACAACGCACATATGAATGCCTTATCGCGCAATGGTTCGAAGTAAGTACTAGATTAGATAAAAAAAAATTTGTTTTTATTCAGTTAAATCACAGTCACATCAATTCAATTTGTTCATTTTTGGATATTTCTATTTTTCATGTGTAAAAATGAAAATGAACATAATTTTACTACTGTTACGTGAATGGATCCACTGGAAGTTTAATTACATGTAACTAATTATTAAATCTAATTAGCATAGAGTAGGTAGGATTTTGTTTTTAAGTTTCTTTATTTTTTAGAATAAGTATGCTCTCCTCCGCGCTTCGTGTGATCACAAGGATCAGAAAGTAGGATGACTATGAAGTTTCAGGAATGATAAATTTTTTCCAATAAAAAAATACCCAATCCAATTGTTCGTCTTCAATTTCAAATTATACATCTCCATTTGCTAAACAAATTTCTTTCTTTAATTGTTTAAATTTCTCTTTTAAATCTAGGAATAATACAAAATTTAAACAAAAATAAAAAAATGTTTCTTTGTCATAAACTAGTTTTCTAATTTTATTTATTTTTTATTTATTTTAGAATGCAGATAAAAACAAAATCTTTAAAATTAAAAATAAATAAATAAAAAACTACATAAATTGAACTGAAGATATCTCACAAAATGGGATCTGGGTTCTTATGCATTTTGGACAGGAAGTGCATTATGTGATGATAAAAAAACCCAGTAAATTTTAGGCCAACTTAGTACACAGTTTTTTAGAAAATCAATATAGTCACCTTCTGCCAATTTTCAGTTTTCTCAAAAACCGTGATGTGGGTATTGTTGTTTTTCGACATGTAGAAGCATTCAGAACATAGGAACCTGCCCACAAAATTTTAGCTCAACCCAATTCTTCGTTTGTGAGAAAATTGCATTTGATGTTCGTTGTTACACCCTGCAAATACACCCCTGTAGCAGCCTGCAACAAAAACAATAATAAAAAGTTTTCGAGTGCAATTCATATCACAATAATAGAACTTGGCTAGGAGATCCGATTTTATGGGTGGAGGTTATGGGGTCAAACCCCATCCATGCCACTCTTTATGCTATGTTTTTAGCGATTTAATGATTTGACAATGATCTGTTAGTTATGCGTTCTGTTGGAGCTCGACTATTGTTGGAGTCACCCCTGGTTTTAACATCCTTGAAAACAAAAAAGAATACGCCTATAATGTTGTCTTCATGAGATAAGGTCGATTTTAATTTTGAGTTCTTTGTTTTCCATTTTTCCGTTTGTATCATTTCTATTTTTCTTTTTTCATTTTCCTTTGACATGTAAAACAAAGACAATTAAAAAAAATAAAAATTACAAGAATAAAAACAAATTATAAAAATCAAAAACAACAAAAACAAATAAAAACTATAAAGACTTGCTTGTCCGATTTTCTTTTCCATATCACTGCCACTATAAGCTTGACCCGACATTGGCAACTTAACAAATGCTAAATAAAAAATTAACTAATGTTCTATGCGAGGGATTCATACTAGCCAATAATTTGAATGTTCTACTTTTCATTGATGGTTTTTGAATTTTGTTTTCAATTGACTTTTATTCAATGAAGTTTTGTTTGCAATTTTCTTTCTTCTAGATAGTTAATAAAACAAAAAAAATTAAAAATGACACAAAAAAAATTTGCAAATGGATTCTCACATTTCCTGAAAACATCATTGGAATCATGCTTTTATCTTTTTATGATAAAATTATTGTGAAGTCACTTCACCAGGTATTCATGAAAAGGATTTTCAAAAATGCGCTATCACCAACCGCTAAAAACACATTTCATTCTTTTCATTTGGTTGATAGCATTAGTATTAATTTCTGCACTTTATGTTTTCGATATTCTCACACTATTTGATGCAGATTAGTGCTAACATTTTACAGGTTCAAAGACGATCAAATTTCTTACAGAAGTGACTTTCAAGAATCATAGAAACTTTTCCGAAAAAAAAAAGAATGCTTTGTTGACTGCTTGAAGGAATTGTTACTCATCATAAACATCATGGTGTTTGTTGTTACACACCGAATTTTCATAAACCCATTTGCATCATGAATGTTGGCCCGCATTTTTCCTTCAAAGCACATTGGTCATACCTATGTTGAAGTCTATCATCCATTTCCTTGTCCTTCATGGCTTCACACACGCCTACTTTTATGAGTCGCATACATCTCTTTATCTTTTTCAGTTCATTTTGCCTTGTCAATAAAACTATCCAGCTCCCTTTCCATGATTACATTGCCTTGCCATAAATATTGTTGCTACTGAGATATTTCATATAGTCCTACCAATATTTTTTTCAAACTCTTGTTGACTGATGTGGGATTCCTTAAGGCCCACGTTTCAACAAGTCTTGCCCCATTGACCTTAACACCTTATCTAGGATATAGACTAGAGTCCATTTTGAGTACCTAGAGGCTTGCATGCCTTAATGGCAAGTTCTCTCATTGACAATCACGGGAATACATCAATGTCCCTTGATCGCCAGATATTACAAGTGGCTCGACATCAACACATCCATTCTCATGTCGCAAGATGTACTCAGGTACCTTAGCACTCATTGACATCAATGGTGATTTTTCCTTGCATTAGTTAACAACATTCATCAATGGTCGGTAATCCAATGACTTCTCTTCATGTTCGACATTGACACATCCATTCGCATGATTAGAATTGTAACATCGGGTTGTAGCGGGTGAAGACTATACACTTTTTACTGACTTCCTTAGCAGTTACAACAACATGACTTCAACTATCTAAGAGTACTACAGTTCCACTTTCATACTTCCTCTTTTCCATGATTCATTCAGCAGCAGTTCAGATTCCTCCACTTCACATTCTCTGATCCAGCAGACAGTAGTCACATCTACAACAACAATGACTTTTCACATGATCTTGTAGCAGTGACATCTTCCATGCTCCAACAACCGCATCAACCATATTCCTATTTCATAGTTCATCAACATTTTGGGTAAGTGGAGTTATGTTATTTTCTAAAATTTAATCATGTAATTCCTCAACTGCTAGCAATGAATAATTTGGAAAATTCCCTCACCAAGCTCCCTTTCCGTTTCACTTCTATGACTTATGCCAAGTTGCATGCAGACATGCAACCAGTTCAGTTGGGGGTAGGGGACTTTATTCACTATCATCACTCCATTTTTACACTACCATCATTCCATTTTTCATCACATTTACCATCTATGAACATTTCTTTTCCAACGATACTCTATTTCACTTTGCTTCATAAGCATTGATATACATATTGGCATGATTCAAAAATATGAAAAAGGGATTTCTTATACTCAGTGATGTTTCCTTATGCACATTGATAGCATATATCTTACAGTAAGAATATGGGTAAATTATTATCATAACAACAAGAGAAAAAATAATGAAATGAATGTCATTAACACAAGAACCAACATTCTTTATATTCATGGTTGTCACACAAGAACCAACCATAAGAAAATGACAGTTGTTACTCATGTAAATCCCATCCTGGAAACATTCATTATCATCACTCAAAGCTGAAATTCAGATGCCAAAATTTATTGAGAAGCTCCATGCATAGTTTCATGTGGACATGCAACAAGTTTAGTTGAGGGGTATGTTGGGGCTCATAAATGTCATATTTTCATCCACCTTTCCCTTCATCATTATTCACATTTCATCGCCCATTAACCTTTCATGATATCATTTTCATAAATACATTTGGGTTTCAACTTATTATTTTCCACTTTATTCATTTTAGTATCAAAAGGGAATTTGTGATTAAATATTAGAAAATTGACATTTTTTCATATATATGTCAAAAATGTGTGAGCTTTGTAGTGTGTAGGAATATATGAAGGATTAATTCGAAAGGACTTCTCGAATACTTCCTCCACCATTTCAAGATTTGAGGAGACAATTCAAGCTTATTCCAAGGAGAATATCATGGATATTTGGTTGGCATATCTTATCCAAGATATATGAGAGATATGTGTGAGGATTTGAAGGGATCATATTTTGAAATAATGGGAAAATAGTTGAGAGAATAGTGGATCTATAATTATGATATGGTTATCTTATCTTCAAGGCTTTCATGTATAAAAGTGAGTGCTCTCTCTTCATGAGGGGGTAAGTAGTAATAATTGAGGAATAATTTGGTAGTCAGTCAGTAGTCATTGAGTAGTCCTTAAGCTTTGAAAGAGAAAGGGATTCTCAGCTTTGATTCATGGTTTTGGTTTCCATGTTTTCATTATTTTGTTATGAATATTGATTTGCTTATTGTAATGTAAGATTTATTCATTGGTGTGAGCTCACATATGTTGTTGTGTCATTCAACTCTTCACATGTTGTATTTTCTTTTCCTTCATGTAGTTCTCCATTCCTAGATTAATTTCATTTATGCAATTTCATTTCAGACATAGGTTGTAGAAACTCAATTCCAAGTCATGTGTTTCAATTTCCTGCATTAGATTAATGATTCAATTTCATTTGTAGCTTAAACATTAGATTAGATTAGTCCTGCTTCAATCTTGCGTATACTTTGTGTGTGCTTCGTAAGTTTATGAACCTTGGATTGACAAATTAGATAGTTGGGCAAGTACTACAATGCAATTAATTCAACATTATTTCAGCCCAATATAACAACTTTTGTTCTCTTGTTACGATTGTTGTTCCCTTTACGGGAAGTGTCATTCATTGGAATAGAACATCCGTCGTTCTCTTTACGATTGGTGTTCCTTTATAGGTGTTGCATCTCTGGAGGATGAGGTATTGAAAATAGAAGGTAATAACCTACATAGGCAACAAGTAAAATGATTGTGCCAACGCCTTCCTTCGGCCAATGCATAGAGGTTTTTTTTAGGACATTTTTAGAGCCTAATAGTTAGTGAGACACAAGAGAAAAAAACCATGGTTATATGGGATGTTATCCATACGTCATCTTTTGATAGCCCCATAGAAGAAGAAGAACCACCTGGAGTATTGGCATTCCAAACCAGGAGCAAGGGACCTATCATACAAAATAAAACTATTATAGCATGAGCTCCTAAACAACATGAAAAAACCACCTCCTCATGGCATCCAACCCCACTACTTAATTTGGCCCCAAATTTCTAGAGTCGTTAAACATCAAAGTTAGAATAGAAAGTTGTAGAAGATCTGAGGAAATTGAAAGAAAATATTTCTATGATGGACTTATGAAAAAATTATTAATAAAATGATATATTATTACAAGCTTTAAAGGAGAATGATAAGCTTATGTTAAATCCAAATCCAAATCTAAGCATGGGTAAAGGAAACTCTGGGGAAATCATGAAGCCTAACATAAACACAATGTCTACTGATAAGAATCCTTGGTTGTCTATCCCACCATTTTTGTTAACATTTGAAATTTATAATAGAAATGTTCACAACTACTTAGTTGAGTTTGGTTCCTCCTCAAATGTTATGCCTCTTTCAATGTGCAAGAATCTCAATGCTACCCATACCAAAAGTGACACAAACATTATTCAACTAGACAGAACCAAAGTTAATGTAATTGGGGAACTGAAATATGTTATGATCCTGATTTCCTCTAACTCAAAATTACACCAAGTCATTGACATCATCGTTATATATATTTCGAAAGCCTATGGAATGTTTTTGAGTAGGGATTGGTCTGAAAAATTGCATGGATACTTTAGCACATATTGGTCCCACTTATGGTTACCACTAAAGGAACCCTAACATAATCATGATCAACATGAAAAAATATTTGAAACATACCATCAATGACATGGAAGTTTCTAACGAACCTTCTTCTATAGACTTCCCTGTCTTAGGAAATTATTCTTGTGACTCTGAATTTGGTAATTTCTCACCATTCTTATCTGAAGTATTATTCTCACAGAAGTCAAAGTTTCAATTCTATGAAAACTCATAAATAATTAAGTGATATAGTAAACCTAAGAAAAATCTTCATGTTCGGATTATAGAGGATGAAAATGAAATTCAAAAGGTGAACTTAAACAAGAAAGTACCAAACTTCACTTCTAGGATATAGACTATATTCTTCCATGGGTCCAAATCCCAAGAAGGGGCTTGTGCACATTGTATTTTCATTGACCCAGTAGGAAAACACGACTTCTTATCACGTAGATTCGAGTTTGAATGCATAAACAATACCGTTGAGTACAAGGCACTGGTTCAAGGACTTAAGAAAGATATTGACCTAAACATCAAGGAACTAGTTGTCTTCAATGTTTCATAAATCATTGTCAAGTAGGTAAAGTATACCATCCACTACAATTCTCCTCACTTAAGAAACTATTAGGAGGAAGTACATAGGCTGATAGATCACTTTCTAGAATTTAACATTTCAACAATCCCTCGAGAAAAGAATATGTGCACTGATTCTCTTGCTACGCCAACTTCAAGATTATCTCCCCTTGAAGATTATGAGGCGTCTAGGTTTTCCATAGATTTTTTATAAAAACATTCCATCCCCGGTAAGATCACCAATTAGAGGGTATTTGAAGGGGACAAACAAATTATATCTTTCTTGAACAACGAAGAAAATTTCAGGGACTTGGTTATCGATGATGAGTTTTTCCAAAAGATACTCTTTGAGCATGAAGATGAAGAGTATAATGAAGAAAAGGACAACAAATCCATTGAACCCAAACTTCATACCATGCCTAGGTGAGTAGTCAACCTTAAAAACCTTTTTGATTTATGAGAGAAATTTAAACACCCCAAGAATTTCAAAATGAGCAGGTATTGTTCCATCTATGAAGTCATAAACCTAAGAATTGTCGATAATACTCCCTTGAAAAAGTCAATATAAATCCTTCTATGTGTGGATTTCATAAACTTGAAAAAGTCTTAAAAAAAATATAATTATCCCATTCCCCCCATGGAACAACTCCTGCAAACTGTATTTGGATCTAACATTTTCTCACTCTTGGATCAATTCTCAGGATATAAGCAGGTTTTGGTATTGGAAGAAGATAGGATAAATACAAATTTATGTCTCTGGAGTGTGGTCTCCTATGGAATTTCTTGTTTTAGTCATGCCTAAAGTTCAATATTATGGGATTGCAGAACTTGAACATGCTTGGAGACCACTTTCATTCTCTACAGGGATGGAAGATYCGGATGCACCTGTGTATTTTGGGAAACCTATGAATAATATTCATTAATAGAGATGATAATGTTGGTATGGTCACTGACAATGGTCACATATTGGCCCCGAGTTTCTACATTCATGGCCACTTCGAAAATGTGTAAATATCATAAAAAATTTTGGGCCTCTTCAACTTCCTGATGCACATGGGATTCCTGTTGTAATTGGGATCATGTGGAGTCATGATTGGAAATTTCTTTCTCATAATGGAGGAATAATTGGGCATGTTCCCATTTGATGCATTTTTGGCATTCTCCAAGCTCATGGACCATGGTAGTGATGAAGCTATGGATATTCGTTGTATGGACCTATGACAAATTTAACTCGGTTCAGGTTGAGACTAAAGGGATGACCACGAGTGGATCAACAATGAGCACTCTATGAGGAATGGCTCCCAGAAACTCTATGGATCGATTAGTTGAAGAGGGAGATTCTAGTAAGGAAGGGAGAGAATAATTTTGGCCTAGAATATGCATATTCCTGATCATTTCATTATGGGAGGAATGTTGTCTGCTCAACTGTGCACAAATATCTTTCATTAATTTTGGAACCTGTTGGATTTGAGTGGGTGAGCCCTCCGCAATTGTATTATGTGATGTTATATGTCGATTTTTACTAGCCCCAAGGTGAGTTTTGGATGGAGATGCAGGTATGTTAGCTTCTTATAAACCGGATTTGGCCACGATGGAGATGACATATCACATTTGGATCTAGAGTCAATGTCTATGTGAGATGGGTTATGAGTATTGGAAAATTGCTTTCTCTTTTTAGATATGGCAGTTCTCGCATCAGACTCACTCACATTTTGAGAACAAGTAGCAGATTTGGGAGATTCCATATTCATTGGCTTTGTTGTTATCTTATCCTATTGGGTTGCATCCTTGGGATGGTCTTGAGACTTCTTTGTCTCAATTTAAAATTTGTCTCAAGAAGAACATATTTTGTTTTACTGGTAGCTGCATGGGGAAAGATCATGACACTATGGAAATTGCATGTTAATAAAATGTGGTACTCATACTTTTTGAATATGTGGGATGTGATGGGAACCCGTTCGAAAAAATCATTGATCAACTGTGTGTATTGTTTCTTGAATGATTTAGAAATAGAAACCTGCTAGTTTACATCCTTGGAATGCTGGAGAAATAAGAACTAAGGAGATAGAAATCAGGGAGTAGTATCCATATCAATTTCAAAGCCAGGGGTGGCTTCCATAGTGCCATGCCTAGTAATAAAAGGACCCAATAATAATGAAACTCATTCACCTCATCTTGGGCATTCAATAAGTAAATGACAAATTATTTAAATAGGTAAGGGGATCAAGCCATTTAATTCCCCTCATCACAATGCTCGATCATGAGAATGACCCAAATAAAAAATTCATCCTTTTGACACTTGGAAATAATATTGCATCCAAGAAACTAGGTTACAAAAATGACCATTGAATCATTGATTATAGGGATAAGAATGCCACATTTTCCTCTGTGTGTGTTGTATTTATAATACACCTTATCCAATGGTGTATCCATTTCTTTAAGAATATTTGTTGGATTTTTTCTAGAAGCGCCTAGACTAGAGACCCTGTGTATTGTTGGATTATTGAGATGGGGGTTGAATCAGTAATAGAGAAATACAATCCTTTTTAACCATATAATGCAAGTTTTATATAAATGTAGCATTATCATCCAATATTTGAAGAGTAAATAAACAATGAAAAAATGAACAATCATACACATACACAATACACCAGTGTTTTTACGTAGAAACCCAAAGTGGGAGAAAACCACATAATTCTTTTTCTTATATGTATTGAAGAATTACATTCATTGGAATCACCAACTTCCTTTGTTTTCCAACTACAAATGGAAGGATGCTCCAACCCCCTAGTTTCTCAAGATACAACCTGAGGGAAGCTCCAACTCCCCACTTCCCTAGCTACAACCAGAAGGAGGATACAACCCCTTATATTCTTCATCTACAAATGGAAGGTGGATACAACCATCTGTCATTGCCTCATCCAACCACCCTAACGTATAAGTAGGATGATGGAACCATTGTCACACTATAACTGTGAGATATGCTGCTATAAACTTGTACCAATAAACCTACACCAAACAACCTGTACCAATAACCTAAACCATGTATCAACCATGCATCAACATGTACCTCAACCTATAATCAACCTGTACCATAAACAAGTGCATAAACCATGCACCAACCTATACCAAACAACCTGTAATCAACTTGTACCATAAACAAGTGCATCAACCATGCACCAACCTATACCTCAACCTGTAAACCTTCCTTAACTTTAAGAACAAGAGACTAGCATTTTCATCAAACTTTACTTTAGTCACACATGACCAGTTTTGGATTAGTCAACAACCCTAACTTGAAATAATCATAACTATGTACCTGTAATGAGTAAATATCTGAAAATAATACACAATGTTCTTTAGTGTGTTTTATGCAATTCCTCTAGGTTTCACTACTTGGAACCTCTGAGAAAAGGAGTTATAGCAAAAATGGAATACCTTGTTGAATTCTGGCTTATTCTAGAGGGCGGACTTGTAGATCGTTCCCCACACGAAATATTTTTTGAATGGATCTGAAACTGTTACACATAATAGTACATAAGGTACTCTAGCCCACACATTTTTTCTTACTGAATTTGGATCTGTTATGAAGACGTTATGATGTTTTTACCAAAAACACTTGTTTTAGACTAGTTTCGGGACTAGCCACAAACCCTGTTTTCCACAGAGTGTAACTTCAAAAATACAACAACCTACAAGTTGAAATTTTTACCACAGCTACTTGGATATTTTTCCTCAATGGACTCCCAATTTCACGGTCTGAATCATTCTAGAAAAAAAATAATTGAGAAAATGGTGAGATGACCTGTAAATAACATACCTTAGAAAGAATCATCAAAAGAATTTATCCTCCCTTGAATTTCGGTCTTCTTTACTTCATGTTGCCTCTGAAATTCGACTTAGATATTCTTTGGTTACCTAAGTAACCTGTATATATTCAATATTCTCAATTTTGATTAAAATGAGAGAGCCTTGCCTCTTATTTATACTCTCCAAGTAGCTTCCTTAGTGTCCCTGTAATTTTCTTTGTTGACTTTTCTATCCCCTTTGATTGTTTCTGCATATAGTTTTGGATATGTTTTTTGTTCTGTTTTTTTGGAGATTGATCCCTTTTCCATCTGATTGTATCCAAGTCTGAACTTGTCAAGATGAGGTTTTTGACTGCTGATAATGTCATTCAAAACTTTTGAGTTGTTCTGCATAGTTTTATTTTGAAGATCCTTTCTTAATGTGACAATTTTTGCTTCCAAATTTCCAATGATCCTGTCTCTTCCTTCTAGTTGTTCTTTGAGTGATTCTTCAATTATTTGTGATCATTTTTTCTAGTTCCTCAGTGTCTTCTTTCTTGTCTAATTCCTCTTGTAGTTTCTTGTTTTTCTTCTTTTCTATTATGATAACTTCTATGGAACACACCAATTCTTCTCGGTAGTCAACTTCTTCCTCTTCATATTCTTCTTTGGCCTCTTCATATTCTTCTTCTGATTCTTCTACTACCATGAATAGAACTTTTTCTATCTCACTGTCACTGACTTCATCTTCATTTGATGATGAGATGTCTTCTTTGGTGCATAAACTTTTCTTGAAAAATTTATTTGTGGTTCTTTTGTCTTTATTTGTTTGTTTGCTATTTGAGTAACCTTCATCATTTGTCTTTTTCTTATGAGGACATTTTTTATCAAAATGACCAATACCATCACAATTAAAACAAATCAAAGGAATCTTACCTCTATACCTGTCATTGGTTCCCTTGTTCAATATTCTAACAAAGTTGGCCACTTCTTCATCATCTTCCGAGACGTCATTGTTGTTGCTATGTTCTTTTTATTTTTTCTTTCCCTTTTTCTTTGACCTTTTGGATGCTTTGAAGGTTGCTTCTTTTATATCTGGATTTTCCCGTTCAGTTCTCATTTCATATGCTATGAATATTCCATGTATTTCATCCATGCTTATTGAGTTTAGATATGCTCTTTCTTCTAGTGCTGATATCTTAGGGTCAATTCTCATAGGAAGAGATCTTAGTACCTTTTGAACAATTACAAATTCTTTGATTTCTTCTCTCAATCCCATTATTTCATTTATTGTTTCATCGACTCGTAAAAGGTAAGCTACAATGTTCTCATCTTCCTTCATCTTTAGTGGTTCGAACTGACCTCTGTAAGTTTGAAGATTTGTTGCTTTGACTTTTGAATCTCCTTCATAAATATATCGAAGTTTGTCCCAAATCTATTTAGCAGATTTAGAATGTGAAACTTTGGTGAATATATATTCTCCAAGACCATTTAGAAGTGCATTTGTGGCTTTGGAATTATTTTGACTGAGTTTCATAGCTTTGTCATTTGTCGGCGGAACTGTTGGTGTTGTGTATCCATCTACAATTGATTTCCAAATTTCAAATCCCTGTGCATGTATATATGTCTTCATCCTTATGCTCCAAAAGGCATACCTCTATCCATCAAAAAGTGGTATTCCATTTTTATACATGTTGTTTCTCTCCATGATCTACCTTTCAATGGTTAAACTGATTTTTGAAGGAACCTCGCTTTGATAACAATTATTGGATTACTGAGAGGGGGGGGTGAGTCAGTAATAGAGCAATCTAATCCTTTTTAACCATATAATGAAAGTGTTATATCAATGTAGCATTATCATCCAATATTTTCAGAGTAAATAAACAATGAACAATCATACACATACACAATACACCAATGTTTTTACATGGAAAACCAAAGCGGGAGAAAACCACAAAATACTTTTTCTTATATGTCTTGAATAATTACATTCATTGGAAGCACCAACTTCCTTTTTTTCCAGATACAATTGGAAGGAGGCTCCAACTCCCTAGTTTCTCAGGCTACAACCTGAGGGAAGATCCATCTCCCCAATTCTTTGGCTACAACCAGAAGGAGGCTACAACCCCCTATATTCTTAGGCTACAATCAAAAGGTGGCTACAACCACCTGTCATTGCCCCTTCCAACTGACCTGATGTATAAGTAGAATGATGGAAATAAAGTCACACTATCACTGTGAGATATACTGTTGTAACCTATACCAATAAACCTGCACCAAACAACTTGTACCAATAACCTGAACCATGTATCAACCATGCATCAACCTGTACCTCCACCTGTAATCAACTTGTACCATAAATAAGTACATCAACCATGCACCAACCTGTACCAAACAACCTATAATCAACATGTACCATAAACAAGTGCATCTACCATGCACCAACTTGTACCTCAACCTGCAAACTTTCCTTAAATTTAACAACAAGAGACTAGCATTTTCATCAAACTTTACTTTAGTCTCACATGACTAGTTTTGGATTAGTCAACAACCCTAACTTGAAATAATCATAACTGTGTACCTGTAATGAATAAATATATGAAAATATCACACAATTTTATTCAGTTTGTTTTATGCAATTCGTCTAGGTGTCACTACTTGGAACCTCTCGCAAAAGGAGTTATAGCAAAAATGACATACCTTGTTGAATTCTAACTTATTCTAGAGAGAGAAATTGTAGAGCGTGCCCAACACAAAATATTTTTTGTATGGATCTGAACATTTTACACAGAATATGAAATATTGTACTCTAACCAACACATTTTGTCTTACTGAATTTGGATCTTTTATGAAGAATTTATGATGTTTTTACCCGAAACACCTGTTTTAGACTAGTTTTAGGACTAGCCACAAACCCTATTTTCCACGGAGTGTAACTCCAAAAATACAATGACTCACAAGATGAAATTTGTACCACAAATACTAGGATATGTTTCTTCAATGTCCTCCCAATTTCATGGTCTGAATCATTCTAGAAAAAATGTTATTGCGAAAATGTTGAGATTACCTATAAATAACATACCTTAGAAAACATCATCAAAAGAATTTATCCTCCCTTGAATTTCAGCCTTTTACTTCACCTTGCCTATGAAATTCAGCTTATATATCCTTTGGTTACCTCAGTCACCTGTAGATATTCAATATGCTCAAGTGTGATTAAAATGAGAGAGCCTTGCCTCTTATTTATACTATCCAAGTAGCTTCCTTAGAAGCATCTTCTAGGCCACTTTGTCCACATAGTCACCTATGTCCAA